>PVJO010001888.1:0-157953 GCA_004026905.1 Hystrix cristata
GAAGATGGCTAAATGTGTCAACTCTGTAGCTGGATCAATGTTGCTTTAAAGAAAACCTTTCCAACATGCAGACGCAAGCTTTGAGGGCCGTGACAACCGCACGGAGATGTTAGCTCCTAGATCTTTAGTGGATAACACATCACTGACGCAGCCTCAGTTCCAGCCTTTCCCCCGCTCTCTGAGCAGCGGGGCCTATACTGTATTCTTCCAGATCAGTACATTCACTGCCACCCCTTGCCATCTCTTCCTTGAAAAGTGAAATCTTGAAGCAGGCAAGTCAGCATCAGGTCACTGAAGCTGTGGTGTTAGTAACTTCCCTAATACTGAGCCGGTGGGTTATGAGAATTTGCAAGACACTGTTCCATTTATAGCCAATAAAGGTTTAATTGATGTTCAATGTTGGTTTAGAAAATTTAGGTCTTCTAAACCCAACTTTTCCAGGTCTAAAACCATTTTAGGATATTGCCAAAATAATGTCCAGAACCCTGCTGCCGACGTCCCCGTGAGCAGCGACTCACACCCCAGCGCTCGTTCCCTTGGGCAGTCGGTCGGGTGGTCCAGGCTTGCAGGGCGCAGCTGCTGCTGATCCGGTGGGTGTTTCTCACACAGAGGAGCCCCGGGGTAGAGCTGGAAGTTACCTACAGTCATTGGACCTTTCCACTTATTAACGGGGTGTTGCAATTATTTGTAAACTAATAAATTTATAAGTTGATTGTCACGAAGACAGATTCCTTAAGCAAAAGCTACACAATTAAGTCCGAAAAGATAATTTGGAGACTACAGTTTTTGCTCTACATTAGTTATAACAATGGCTTTTACATCAAAAGTTAATACGAGCTCTACCTGTTTTAACTCCTTTATAAAGCCTGACTCAAATCCGGGTACCTGCCGTCTGACCGCCTTACCTGAATCAGTCCTGTGCATTCAGTACTGCTTCCTTTATAAACCCAAGTTCAATTTAAAAAGTTCTAGCTGTTAGTGCTTTTAAAAGGACACCCAGAAGCACATTTTTCTGCACAGACCAGTTACAAAGTTGGAAAGTTTGCTTACATATTTGCTGTAAAATAAAACTCTTACCCTGCTCAGCCGCTCCCGAGACAAGAAGGCGTCTGGGTTGCTGGGGGTGTTTGCTTTCTTCGGGTTAATGGAGAGGAGAGCAGGTAACGGTTTCTGGCATTCGCTCACTCGCTTGCCAGTCGCTGAGAGCCAGCGAAGGGGCAGAGTTCTTCGACGCAGGGAAGTTCTCTGAGCCGAAGGCCAAGCCTCGACCGCGCAGTGGACGACGGATGGCTCTGCAGAGCGACAGCCGCACACTTGGCATGCTTTGGTTTTTGGATTTTTTTCATTGCAGATTTATTTGGCAATGTATATTTTGTAAACTTGCATCAAGTTTATGAATAAAGAACCATTTAAAAATTGCTTTGTCGCCTTTCCCACACCAGAGCTGCCGGGCTTCAGGTCAGCAGGCGCTGCTGGGCTCTGGACTGGCTGTGTAAGGAGAGCGGGAGCGGGAGGCTTCGCGGGGACTGCTGCCGAGAAGAACCGACACGCCGCTGGCGCCACTGTAGGACAGCCCAGGCCCGGCAGGTCCCGGATGCTCGCCGCTGCTGGGATCGCCCGAGCGCGCCATCCGGACGCCGCCTCCTTCCCCAGCCTCCCAGGCCCCTCTCAGCTCCCTTTTCCTGCGCCTCGGGGAGAGAGAAGCGTCAGCAGCGCTTCGCTTCGGTGTTTCCCCGGCGCGATCCCGGGAATGCCGACACCCTTCGTGGTTTTTAGCGTCCGCTGCCGTAATTCTGAGACGTTCCCATTTCCCACGAAGACGTTACGTAGCGACGCACTCCCGGGCCCGAGCGCGCAGGGACGGGGGCCGAGGCGGCGCCGAGAGAGGGGCGCGGTGACCTCGCGGGCGCAGTCGCCCCCACGCGCGGCAGAGCCAGTCTTCGCGGAGCTCGGGGCGGGGGGGGGGGACACGCCCGGCCCCGCCTCCACCTGACCCCGCCTCCGCCTCGGCCGGAAGTGGCGCGCGCACCTGCGCAATGCGCGCCCGCGGCTTCCTCGCGGCCTGCGGACCTGGGGCTGCGGCGCTGCTCCGGTGGCGTCGGGCATGGAGCCGAGCGGCGGCGTGGACCCGCCGGGCGCCTTCGTGCTGAGCAACCTGGCGGAGGTGGTGGAGCGCGTGCTCGCCTTCCTGCCCGCCAAGGCCCTGCTGCGCGCGGCCGGGTGAGGGTCTGGGGCACCCGGAGCCGGGGTCTGCGCGGGGACCGCGGGAGGGAGTGGGCGGCCGTCCCCAGGTCCCCGCCCCTCCCTGTCCGCGGGCCGGGGGGTGCGTGGGGGGTTGGGGACTGGGACCGGGGCGACAGAGCAGACGACCGCACCCCGCTTCCCGCAGTGTGAGCCGGCTCTGGAGCGCGTGCGCCCGCCGCGTGCTGCGGGCCCAGAGCGCCGTGGCCTGGGTGTCCGTGGGCCGGGCCGACGCCCTCGCCGACGCCGCCCCCGACGGGCACCGACTGCTGCGCGCCGTCGCCGAGGAGCTGGAGGCAAGTGGGGCGCGGGCGGGCTCTCGTCCCCTTCCGCGGTGGAGTCGTCCCTCGTCACCCGTTGTGACTGCCGTGGACGGAGTTAACACTGTCGTTCGAGGACTGTTGAGGGAGCAGCTTGCACCTCTTCGGCGCCGCTGCAGTGTGGTGTGGCGTGGGACCTCTTCCGGGTGGAGCCCTCGAAGGGAAGCGCGCACCTAGCCAAGGCCGCTGTGCGCCTAGACCTCTACGTTTCCGTCCGTTCGTCTCCAGGTGGAGACGCTCAGGTTCACACAGAACCATCCGATTTTAACCCAACATACAGTTCTTTCCAGCTTCCTCTCTGCTCCCTTTTGGGCAGGAAAACCCGGCTCCCCTGTTCCTGGTGTGTTTAGGGAGCAGGTCCGCGTGCCGTCTGCTCCCATCTCCGGCTTCCGCTTGTTTGGGTTCTTGATGAAAACTTCTTCCCTGGCGCTTCCCTTCTGTTTCCCACAGTTGTCAATCTGGAAAAATTCAAAATGCAAGCGGACTTTGCCGTGAAAGAGTTCTTCGGAACATCATTTATAATAATGGAAATATTAACAGCTTACTGGTTAATAATTAAATGATAAACTTCAAGGTGCATTTAATGAAGAGAAAATTATTATGATAGTGAAAATGCAGATTCTGAAATTATGTTTAGACTATCAAAAATACAAAGAAAGGGTTCTCTGAATGTCACCATAAGTTTCCTTGGGGAGAGAGAATGGTGTGCGTACGTGTGTGTGTGTGTGTGTGTGTGTGTGTGTGTGTGTAACTTTTTGAAAACTGGTAGTTTTCAGGTTTTGGTCACAGCAGGCATTATTTTATAGATCTTTACAGTTTGTACATTGTAGTGCTGTTCTGGTCAGTCTTAGGTGTGGACCGCAGCTTTGGCACATAACTGGCAGTGTGACTTTGAAAAAGTTTCTTAATCGCTCTCTGAGCCTCAGGTTCCATCTCCTGTAAAGAAGTTATTCCCCTACTCCCTTATGGAGTTGTTAGAAGGGTGAGCAAATGAAAATATGGTGCCCGTAGCTCATTACTTGTAATACTAGAGGTAAACACTTTCAGTAAACGTCATTCAGTACTCTTATTAATATTATTATTAGGGTCCATAGTATAGCCTTGAAGAAGTTTTGTATATTAAACTACCAGTGAGACAAAAACGTGAATCTCGTGTAAATCGTACATGCTGTTCTTGTTTTCCACATTACCAAGTGTACAGAGTCTTTGAATAGCCATAAACAAAGTTGATTTAACTTTTTATTAGAACTAAAGACCACTAAGCGTTTTATGAAACAGCTTACCTTTTGTCCGTCTTTTGGGTAGGGAAGGGTCCCTGCTGTGCTGCGTTGTGCTTTGAGGATTTTCATTTTGAGGTCATCTTTCCTGCTTCTCCTGAGAGGTAGCAACAGGAATTCAGGAGTAGCTTTTCAGTGGGTGCCAGAAAACACAATCCTACAGTCTCTGCCCTGGACTTCAAATATTTGTTAGAGGGTAGGAAACCTAAGGCCTAAACGCTGCGTGGGGTGTTCTGCTGGTCTAGGGCAAAGCCCTCAGCGAGGCCTGGCCGCTGGTGGTTGCCTGCCCTCTCTGCCTCTGAGCACTGCCCACTGAGGAGGTGAGGTTTGGAGGCAGCTGGCGTGTGGGCCCACGGTGGGCCACGCAGCCAGAATGTTCTGCTTTTCAAAAGGTTCTGGAAACTCACATTTTATATAAAAATTTTGGGAAATTATAAATTTTGGCAACCAGTTTACATTTAAAAAAAAAGTTATTCGGCCCCAAGAAACTGTCCTTGTGTTCTAACCAGCCCAGAGGCCACCACAGGTCACCATACTGTCTCAGGGTCTGTTACAGGTCAGTCAGTGTAGAATCGGGCCTGAAACATCCCAGCACTGCCCAGGCTAGAATGGAGCTGAGTTTCTCACCTAATCTCTGCAAAGTGTTGCTGTATGCCAAGCGCTCCGTGCCTTCCTGACAGCAGGGACAGTGTCCCCGTCCCTGGGTGTGACCCGGCCTCTGTGGCCCTTGTCTATAACATGAAGTTGAGAGGAAACCGATGTCTCCATGGCCCCCTCTGAGGGAATTAGGGCGCAGGTGCGGTCAGGAGCAGGTGCTGGAGGGGTTGTGGCTGGAAGGTGGCCCTGGGGACATCATCTGCCATCAAATTGGACAGGAGCGCGAACAACATGGGACTTGTGGAAGTGGGGTGTCCACTACCAGTGAGCTGAGGGTTCTGGGGAGAAGCCGGCAGGGGAGGCTGGAAGTGAAGGACGGGGTGGGGGGCAGCGTGTAGAGGGGCGACACCCCCCTGGGTCCGCACCTTCCTGGGCGTGAGGACTTTCTATAACCATGGTGTTTATTCAAGTAAGACAAGTGGCGTGTCCTGGTTTTGTTCTAAGCTTAAATTGCCAGGCTGAAAATGAACGTCTTGAGGGCTGGAGTGGGCTGGGCTTGAAGGAAGAATGGGTTCCCAATGTGAGTTCAGTTGGAAACACGTGGCCTGAGTGCTGAGTGGAAGCAGTGATCTCTGCTGCCAGCAGTGACGGAAGGAAGGTGGACGGCAGCCTCTGGGCCAGGTAATTAGTGGACCATGTGGGTGTCCATGGATTTGCAGCATCCGATGCTGATGGTTTTGTTTGCAGAATGTGCGCATCTTACCAAGGATGGTTCTGTATATGGCCGATTCAGAAACATTTGTTAGTCAGGAGCAGCATCGGGGCCATGTGAAGGGTAAGTCTTTTTAAAATGTTTGGCTTTTCCCCCCATTTCCTTCTGTCTCTTTGAGTTGCACATTGCATGGTCCTGGAGTCGCTGACTCCCAAGGTTCCCGACTAGGGCTCCCGCGTGCATGAGAATCTCTGAGTCTTAAGTGTGGGCCCTGCAGGCGATCTCTCACCTTGCAGTACAGCTGAAACAAGACTTTTAGAAAGGTGCATCTCTTTGAAAGACCATAATCTTCCAGGCACAACTTTTTGCTCTTCGAGCAGGGTGTATCACTTGAGCTCTTCCAGCCTCTTGGTGTTGTGTTTGGGGTCCCGTTTCCCAAGTGACAGACAGCCTGTGTGGTTTGCTTGCTGCAGGAAAGGCAGCGGAATTCCAGCAGGGCACCATGGCCAGGAGCTGGGCTCCCACTGGTGACCCCATGCAGTCCGAATCAGCTGCCCTGGTCGGGCACAGTTGAGCTGTGAGGTCCCGGAACAGAGGGACCGGATACATGCAGACTCGCAGTTTGCTGTCACTGGGGTGAAAACAGAACAAGAACAAATGGCAGAGGGAGGGAGATTAATGATGCTGAAGATCAGATTTAGAATTGAAATACAAAGCAGAAGCCCAAATGGGAAAACTTCTAATCAAGTTTTTAGACTCTTTATTAAACATGATGGTGTTGTCAGCTGTTTACTTTTTTTTTTTACATTGTCAGATCTACCTTAAGTGGATGAAATTTAATAATTTTGCTACTGTATTGTTACAGCAAGGAAAAGAATGAGTATGGAAACAGCGATTGCCCTTGAGAAGCTGTTCCCGAAACAGTGCCACGTCCTCGGGATTGTGACCCCGGGAATCGTAGGTGAGTTTCCTCCTTGCTTGGTGTGGGGTCCTGTGGATTGATGAGTTATTTGTAGCTGAGAAGCACATTTATTTTCCTGGTAGTCAGTGCGGTGTGGCGCTGGACTTGTGTGTTACATCGTCATGGTTGGGATCTCAGATCGCTGGCTGCCTGGTGTGACCAGGTGTGCCGCCCTTTCCAGCAGCCGCTCTGGGGAGGAGGAGTCATGGTTCTGCCTCTCCGTTCTCGGAGGACTTGTGGCATTTGAGGGGCCCGTGACTGGTGGGTGGGTGGGGTGGCCTGGAACTGTGAGCTGAGACAGCCTTCTGGGATCTGCTGCTCCCTTGCTGCCAGTTTGAGCCTGCGCTCTCTGCATGTTTGGCTGCTGGTAAAATCGTTGCTGCTGCTATTTTTGATTCTTTTAGGTGACAGACTGGGAGAGGGTCTGTGGAGGCGGCTATGGTGCGGGGGTGCGGATGCTTGGGGCTCAGCACTGCTCTGCGTCCTGTGACCAGGGCTGCGTCCCCGCGTCTTGCAAGGAGTAAATGAGTGATGAGTGGAGAGCGCGTATGGGAGCAGTCAGCAGATGGAAGCCGTTACTGTTTTCTTTGTTCGGAGTCAGTAGCACTCTGTACTCCCCAATCCACATTTTAATCCACACTGAAAACCTTTTGGGGGTGGGGGCTGAAGTGACATCCAGGGCCTTGCACGGGCTCTGCAAGCGCCCAGGCACGTGCCTGTCCTGGAATGACTTGCCGTGACCCTGACAGACTTGGATGGTGAGGCGGAGGACTCCAGGCCCTGCAGGTGAACGGGGACAGGTGCTGCCTGTCAGGGACGGCTTCTTCCCTGCTACCCGCTCCCCACTGCTCGCTCACGTGATTCACTTCTCGTAGGATTAAGAATATGATAGCAGTGGCCATGGTGTTCTTCAGACTTTTTAACTGTCCTTACATGATTGGTCTCATTTTCCCATTACTCGTTTTTAACGAGTGTGTATATGCGATCCCAGCTCTTTCCTGGTGTCACTTGCTTGTCTCCTGTCTCCTGCTGTGGCTGGAGGGACTGTTGCTTCCCCAAACATGGCCTCATTTCTCCTTTGCACACTGCGGGAGACGGGGTCGGGCACTGGCTGACCCCACTGGGGAGCCTCCCTTCAACCTTGCCTGATGGCGCAGCAGTTTTGGCTTTGTGCCTCCGTCCCCACACTCGCTCATGTGCTTCATGTCGCTTCCTCAGGCGGGCGGCCTCTGGTGTTGTCTTGGCCCCTCCTCAGGTTTCTCACCGTGTCTGCCTCCTCTGCGCCCATTCCCGGGCCTGGACAGAACTGCCAGAGATCATCCGCCTGGCTCCTTTTTCTCGGTCACTGTAGTGATTCCTTTTCTAAAACATCCATTCACTCCTAGTCCACCTTCCTTTAGGTTGGAAAATTTCTAAGTGTGAGAAAATTTGTGCATTTTTATAGGTATAAATGTTAGGTTTTTTAGTTGAGATAAACTTGACCTACAGTCGAATGCAGATCTCTAGTGTCACATGTTCTGAGTGCTGACAGGTTTGTACCCCGCTGTACCCAGCGCAGATGGGGACTGTTTCCGTCACCTGGAGGTTCTTGCCTGCCTCATTCCTGGTAATCCTCTCTTGGGAAAACCCTGTTCTGATTCTGAGCCCGCAAAGTAGTTTTGTCTGTTGCTAAGCGTCACATAAATGGACATGATCTCTTCTGATGCCTGGGCTCTTGGACTCAATATAAATGTTAACGATGTGTTTGAGAAATCCATTTATGTGTTTTGGTGACCCATTTAAAAATCATTCTCGGGTTGTATTTTATTACAGATGTAGCTAGACCGTCATGTGTTTGCCATTCTCTTTCGGTGGGCCCTGTGTTACTTCCAGTGCCTAGGTATTATGAATGAGGCTGTTAGGGACACTTACCTTCCTAGAAGTCTAGTTCTTAGGCAGTCACCAAGGAGCAGAATTGCCTGATTTCATTGTTGGTGTATATTTAATTTAAACTGCCAGTTTCCAAACTTGCACCAATTCATTTAATGAGCAGTGTGGGAGGGCTGCACCTGCTCCATGTCCTGGTGCTAGTGGTGTTGCTTTTCCTAATTCAGTAGTTTTAGTTTGAATTTCCATACTGACCGATGATGTTGTACATCCTTTCGTGTACGTGCTGGCTGTGAAACATTGAGTCTTTTACTGATTTTTAAATTACAGCACTTGTTTACTGCTGAGTTGCATGTGCTTGCCTTGTGTTCTGATAGGCATCTTAATGGGTGTAGGTGTTGTAAATATTTTCTCTTGGTCTGCAGCTTTCTTAACTGAGTCTTTGTGACCAGAAAACTTCTTTTAGAGAAATTCAGTTTATCAGTTTTTCTTTTATAGCTAATATTTTTATTTCTTCTTGAAGAAGTCTTTGCCTGCCCCAAGGTCACAAGATTTTTATTCCTCTATACACTGTATGGTTTGAGCTTTTGTTTAGAATTAATTTGTCTATAAGGTAGGAATTTGAGGGTAATTTTTTTGCATATTTTTGCTTAGTTATTCCATTACCATTTGTTGAAAACTTCTTTTCCTCATTAAAATGTCTTTTCAGCTTTGTAATAATTCCATGTCTGTGAGCCTGATTGTGGATATTACTCAATTTGTCTAATTTATGCTAGACCATATCATCTTCATTACTGTATGTCTTGATGGTTTTTTAAAGGATTGTTAGGCTATCTGGATCTTTTGCATTTCCACATATATTCACCTTGTCAATTTCTACAGGAAAGCCTGTTGTCATTTGAATTCAGATTTTCTTGCAGCCTGATCATTTTAAAAATTGCATTTATGTGTTGGTATTTTAGGGGAGGAAAGAGCCTTATATTCTGAATTTTATTTCCATTTTAAAATTCTGAATATATTACGTGGCATTTGGTTTGATGATTAATTTTTTATTTTGCCCTAGTTTTGTTTTCTAAAAGCCCCAACACATATTTTTTAAAAAGGTAAATTTTGTTAGACAGTCTCTGACTTATAAACAAGTTCGATTCTGGGAGGACATTTGTAAGTTGGACTTGTTTGTAAGTCTGACAAAGTGAGTCTTACACATCTTTGACACAGATATACAATGTAAAACATAAAAAATCCACACACACAAATACTGTAAGTAAACTGTTTTTACTTCTGCAATTACCTTAAAATGGTGGTGCACTACAGTACAGTACAACACTTGGCATGTGGGGCTGCGTGGAGCGAACTGGCCAGCAGAGGGTCACTGGACGGGAGAGGTGGGAGATGGTGGCGCTGAAGGCCGTCAACACAGAGGAGATGGAGGGCAAGATGGAATTGTGCTCACACCTGATGCTGATGACACAGGTTTTTTGACAGATGAAATTCTGTCTACCCTCTTGAAAACGATCCAGTGATGCCTGAGTAGTGGCTCTTTTCTCTCATCCTACATGACTCTGTAGCACTAGGTGGCATCCTGAACGGCTGCTGCAACCTTTGTATATTGTTCTGCATTGGCATCCTGTGCCTCAAAAACTAACAGGACCTCGTCAAGTGGAGAAAACCCCCTTGCCGTTTCCTGTGTTGTGAATCTCTTTGGTTCTTCAGGTACATCGTCTTCTTGGTTCTCTTCATCTTTTTGCTGGGCCCCTAATTCTGTCAGGTTTTCATTAGTATGCACGTACCAAAAAAAGTCAATTTTATTGTATAATACTCTGTAAAATTTTTTTTGACAAACTAGCTGTAACTCAAAACGAGGAGTGTATTGCCTCCCAGACCCTGCCCTTGTCCTTGCAAATTTGGATCTTTTTCTGGGCTAATAGTTATTTTCACTTACGTTTTCATGGTTATCGCTTTGCTCCTCCCAGTAGTCCCCTACACATCACCACGTTTCCTCTTGCTTTGGACATGCTGGACTCTCACGGAGCACTGTACGCTGTACACTGCCGTGCCGTACAGTCAGCCCAGCAGTACAGCCCTGACAATGTCTGGCGGACGTGTGAGCTACTTCTGAGGTTTAGGTGAAGTCTGTTTCAGTGAAGGTTTGCAGCTTGAATGTTCGTAAGTTGGGGACTTACCGTACTGGTTTTTTTTGTTTGTTTGTTTTTTTGATGCTGGGGATCGAACTCAGGACCTTGTGCTTGCAAGGCAAGCATTCTAACCACTGAGCTAGATCCCCAGCTGTGTACTAGTAATAATCATTTATTATTAGAAAAACATTAGAAGGTACAGACAAGTAAAAAAGAGTTGAGCACTTAGTGTTTCTGTATGCTGTGTAAACCAGGGTGTGACTGACTGCTGGGCTGTGCTGTTCAGGTCGCCGTCACAGGGCACTGCACTGGGGTGCACACCGCAGACACTTCCTCTCTTCGCATGGAAGAGCCCATAAGTCCAGGACCAGCCCGGGTTTCTCCTGAGCTCGCAGACAGGTGCTGTGTGTGTACCTGCCCCTCTTCCTCTTCTTGAGTGAGGGCCTACCCTGTGGCCTCACGTCATCTTCAAAGGCCTGCCCTCCGGTGGGGGGTGCGCTCTACCTGTGAATTTTGAAGGGCCGAGGACAAGAGCGTTCAGCCTGTAACATCTGACTTTACAATTTACAGCGAGTGACAAACACTTCTGTGTCAGGGAAGCATGCATCTGTTGTGTCTGTGCCTGCCTTCTGTAACAGCAATGTAACTTTTCATCTAAATGCCAGGCAGCATATTTAGGTTTTTCCTTTTTGAGGGGAGGGCAGTGCTGGGGATCAAACTCAGGGCCTTGTGCTTGCTGGGCAAGTGCTTTACCACTTAAGCTGAATCCCCAACCCCTTCCCTTTTTATTTTCTATTAGAATTCTGTGATAAAAGTAGTTGTGCATATACAGACTTTGTATAATTATCAGGTATCTCTAGGATAATTTTTTAAAGTGGAGTTGCGTGAAAACGTATATGCTTCCTCCCGACGTTTTATGCGAAACGCTTCAGGCCATGGGAAGGAGGGACACCCTGCCCCTTCCATGTGGAGTCGGTGATTGAAGAGGTGCCCCATTTGGCTGGCTCGCCTTCTACCTTCGAAGAGCTCGGCAGGAAATCACAGGCTCCGTGGCAGTCGCCCTGACGGTGCTAGCATGGAAAGAGGCCTCGCGTGCCGGGACCGGCCGTTTGGTGTTGTCATTTTTTAGTGACCTAAACTGCAGTTACCTAGGGCGGGATTGGTTTATTTATATCAGTCCTTAATTAAACTCAGTTTTTATTGAGTCTTCATAAAGTTTATCTTTTTTTCCCTAGTGACTCCAATGGGATCAGGCAGCAATCAGCCTCAGGAAATAGAAATTGGAGAATCCGGTTTTGCTCTGTTATTTCCTCAAATTGAAGGAATAAAAATACAACCCTTTCATTTTATTAAGCAGTCAAAGAAGTTAACACTAGAAAAACATCAGCTTACTGAAGTGGGTAAGTTACTGCTGTCATTAATTGCACATTTCATACATTAACCTTTCTCTTTCTGGTGACGCGGCCCACCAAGCTGGTGATTAGCAGCAGCTAGGTCCTGCATTTTTGGGAAAATCGATTCACTTGTATTTGTCTTAAAACCTAAAGAGCCTCAGAGATGAAAATTTTCCATTAACACTGTGTTGATAATAAATTTGTTTATATTCTGAATTTTGAAGGAATTCTTGCTCTTTGAATAGTTTCTTACTGTTTTGCTGTCTGAAACTGGAGTGCTTTTTAGGCTTTTTTTTTTAATCCAGGTAATCATTTATTT
This sequence comes from Hystrix cristata, assembly GCA_004026905.1. Lineage (NCBI taxonomy): Eukaryota > Metazoa > Chordata > Mammalia > Rodentia > Hystricidae > Hystrix > Hystrix cristata. The sequence goes on from PVJO010001888.1 coordinate 11,823, forward strand.
AAAAAGGTTTTTGAAGAAACACATTGGCAGTAGGGCTTAGGAAGGTGAGGAGAGGGACAGCAGTCTTACAGTGTTGGGAAAGGTGTGAGGGAGTCAAGCTGGCATCCTACGCAGACACCTGAGACAGCGTGGCCGAAGGAGGCATCCTGGGAGATGAGGGGTTGCATGGTGTCTGTTTTGGGGGGACGATTACTACGGTCAGCGCAGGAGAGCTGCCGGAACACAGCAAGGTCACTGTCGCTGCTGGCCTCCAGGCTCCCCTGGGCCTGGGTGGGTGGCACAGCTGACCCTCTGAATGAGGGGCCTGCCCCAGTGGGAACACAGGATCAGGGAGCAGCACAGGGAAAAAGGAGTGTCTGCATGGGACTAAATTTTAGCTGTGCTAACAGAACGTAGTGGGCCTGGCTGTGGGTGGGGAGGGACACCCCCTGCCCCGGAAGGGGAGCGGCAGCCCTTGGGTCACATGGGAGAGAGAGGATGGGAGACGCTTGAGCACGCGCTTTGGGCATTGGGTCGGCTGTTCTGTGAGAACACAGGGATGCAGGGCTGGTTTCCTAACTCAGGACCTGTCTCATCCTCTGTGTGGTGGAAGCAGCTACCCGCAGAGCTGTGTGCTGAGCACAGAGTGAACAGCGCAGCCCGGGGCGACAAGGGCACTGGAGGAGATCAGCAGATGGTCAGGGCTCGGCGAGGGCAACAGCTAGGCCGTGGGGTCTGCCCAGGAGCTGTGGGCCAAGGCACAGGGCAAGAGCAGCAGGGCCGGGAGAAATCAGGGCTTGATTGGGCTTTCCAGAGGCCACGTGGCTGCCACTGTGTCCCAGCAGCTCCCTCCTCTGTCCTTCAGGTTCCGACACAGCGCTGGGGGAAGCTAGGAGGTTCTAAAAGGTTTGTTTTTGTCAGCTTGCAAGAAAGAACCGATACCTTGAGCTGAAGGAGCTGAAGAAAGCATCCGTTCTGTGATAAAGTTGTCACTTCTGTTAGACGTGTTTGCATTCTGCACCAAGTGTGGGTGTGGGGACACTGAGGGAAAACAGCCTGCTCTCTGAGATGGCTGCAGCGGGAGCTTGCAACAGTGATGACTGCATGCGTCTCGGGGCCAGCACACAGGTAGCGTAGCGTTTCTTGGTCGTGTTCGCTGTCCCTTCCCCCACACTCTTTCTTCCCTCTTCCCCAGATCCCCTTCTCATTGTCACAAAGTCTACTTCTGTTTCCTACCATCTTTTATTTTGTGCTTTACATTATTTTCTGGGGTTTCTCATGTAAGAGAAACTGTGACGTTTACCCTTCTGTGTCTGATTTATTTAACGTAACATGGTTTCAAGGTTCCTTGATCTTCCTACGGATGGCTCACATTTACCCTTCTTTATGGCAGAGTAGTACTCGGTTGTGTGTAAATACCACCTTTTCTTTGTCTGTTCATCCGTTGATGGACATAGGCTGCTTGTATAAAGTAGCCATTGTGAGTTGTGCTGCTGGAGACATGGTAACTCCAGGTTTGTCCGAGAGCGGCTTTCTTGTTAGTACCCTTCTTTGAGTTGTTGCCGTTGGTAGTTTGGGCTTATTCCAAAGCGTCACTTTCATCCTGTTCCCGGCCTGCTGGAAACTGAAGGTTTGCCCAGATTAAGCTGATAATCTCGTCTCATGAGCTGTCCTGCATCCTAATGTTAAGTATTTCTCAGTGCGGACCAGCTGAGGCTTTGATGCAGGATGCGCCTGTCCTGCAGTCCTGGCTGTGTCCTGATGCGGATATGGGGTGAGGTTCCTTTCCATGTTCTGTAACAGTGAGATTCCGGCCGTGTTAGGGTCCCTCACGGGCTGGCGCAGATTCTCCGTGCAGGCCAGAGAGTGGATCCTGTAGGTTTTGCCAGTCACGTGGCCTCAGTGGCCCATCAGCTCTGCCACTGGGGCGCAGACGCAGCTGTAGACTGCAGGGAGGGGTGGCTGAGCCCCAGGAGGAAGGGAAGGCAGCTGGGTTTGGCTTCTCTGCCGAACAGTGCTTACGACAGTGACTAAGGTGTGCTATGAAGAGCTCACGCTGAGCAAAGCTGGCCGAATTCTCTGACAGGATTGTCAGTTGTCCTGACAAGAGGCCTCGTGTTGGATTACGATGTTTGCTGGGTAGGTAGCCTTGAGTGTAGGAGCTATGGTGTTTGATCCCGCATTAGTGCACACGCTTTTACAGATACGCTCTGTTACATTCTTTTTGAAGAAATTTTACCAAAAGCCTTAATTGATAGGGAGTAAGAGCGAAAATACCTCAGTAGGTTTCATAAAAAGCCAGTGTTCATTCATTGAAAACCTATGTGCATGCTGTGCGCATGCCGTGTGCAGGTGACGGTGGTGACAGTGCCCTGCCCGGGGCCTCCCAGTCAGCAGTGCAGGCGACTGGGTGAGCTACCAGGAGAGGCACGTAACCGGGGCTTGTCCGGCCTGGGCTGCCAGGAGGGTGGCAGCTGACAGCCCGAGGAGGTGTGTGCAAGCCTCAGGCAGGGAGGGTATTGTGGGTGTCTTCACCTTCCCTCCAAGTTGCTGCCAGAGAAGCAGCAGGACGTGGCGAGCTCAGGACAGGACATAGACAACCCGATGCCTCAGTTCAGGTGTAAAGCTGGGGTCTCCACAGCACAGCCAGGAAACACGAAGACGTGTGGACAGAGATGCAGGTACGAAGCGGCAGCGGCAGGTCGGGCCTGGGTGCGCCGTGGCGGCTACACGGAGCGAGGGCAGTGAGGTCAGGAGTCTGCACTATGGCCATGATCAAGTGGGTCCCTGGCCACAGCAGGGTGACCAGGCACAGGATCAGCTCTGCTTAGCCATTCAGTGTGTGTATATTTCAGAATAACAGTGTGCATTTCACCAGTAGTGGACATATATTTCAAAATGTTGTATGCAATGAATAGATGTAATTTTGTCAGTTAAAATAAGTTTAATTTTATAAAAGTAGATGCAGGGAACCGGAGGCTGTGGTAGTGATTCAAGTGAGGGGCAGCAGCTGGGGCCGGGGCAGCAGGTGGTGCTGAGGAGCGGAGGTGCACAGGCAGCATGGTGGGTGGCGGCAATGTCACCAGCTTCCCGGGAGGTGAGCCGCGCAGCACTGTTTGCCGAGGTAGGGGGTGGATGAGAAGGACTCCGGGTTCAGCTGTGTCTGTGTGCACTGGGTTTGAGACAGAGGAGACTGTGAGTGTCTGGGCCTGGAGCTCCAGGATGCCAGCATGGGGACCACCAGGTGACAGAGCAGCTGCCCACACGGCCGTGCGTGCCAGGTGTCCTGGGCTGGCACCGAGGTTTCATCCCTTCATGCTCCGCCTTGTGCTACACCAAGGGCCCGAGACTGCCTACCGGGGAGGCTCCTGAGTCTTGTCCTGGTTTTCTTCTGAATAGCAGGGCCTGTTCCTGGCCCTTCACTTCTGAGATTGGTGATCATGTTTGTAAAATAAGACTGTTTAATCTGTGGGCCTCTTCCAGTTCTGAAAATTGGTTCTAAACAAAAGCTCTTCTGTCAGAACCAGCGAGGCTGGCACAGAAGAGGACAGAAGGCCTTCGGCATTGGTCAGCGTCCCTGGTGCTCGCTGGTGTCAGCCATTGGTCCCTCACCCTGCCTGTGCGTCCCCTATTTCCTACCCTCACCTCCTCCTCTGGTCTGGTAGGAAGGAAGTCAGTGGCCAATGTGGGGAAGGACAAGTGCGGTTCAGAGTTGGGTTTTCTTCCTGTCCAGAAGCCACCTCCTTGGTGATGCTGGCAGATTTCTGGTCCGTGTTCTGTAAGCAGAGTGCCAGCGGCTCAGGGCAAGGCCTGGCTGCAGGTGCAGCTGCCTCCGTGGGCTCTGCCATCCCTGCCACCAGCTACAGCTTGACACAGCTGCTTCTGTACTGTGGTGTGGTGATGACACTGCTTTCAAATAGCATTTAAGGCTTTTTATTTGGGGAGGGTAATGGAAATTGAACCTGGGCCTTTGCATCCCCAGTCTTAGCCCCCCTTGCTAAAATTTTGAGACAGAGTCTTGCTAAATTGCTGAACTTGCCCAGGCTGGTCTCAAACTTGTGATTCTCCTGCTTCAGCCTCCTGAAGTGCCAGGAAGTACAGGTGTGTGTTTTTGTGATAGAAAAATTTTAATTTCAGCTAAGATTTGAATAGTATTAAAGTTTATAGAAATGGGGAAATTGCATTTCACTAGCAGTGAAATGTTTCATCAGTAGTAACATTTTAAGGGTGCTTAATTGTTGCTCTTCATCTCTCCACAGGTCTTCTAGATAACCCAGAGCTGCGCGTGGTCCTTGTGTTTGGCTATAACTGCTGTAAGGTGGGAGCCAGCAGTTACCTGCAGCGCGTAGTCAGCACTTTCAGTGACATGAACATCGTCTTGGCTGGGGGTCAGGTGGACAGTTTGTCGTCGCTGACCTCTGAGAAGTATGTTTGTGCCTCAGACAAGGGAAACAGCTGCAGGTTTTTGTTACTTTGGGTTGAGACTAGATTTAAAGAATTGCTAATGTATCGCCTCTTCTTGCACTAGACGAGGTTAAGGGGTTTAACATAAATCTGCTTACAGTTGAAGAATTGAATTTATACATATTGTCCTTCAGAATTTTTTCTTAGGCTCATGCTCTTAACATTGATTTTCACCATTGCTTTTTGAGCATTCCCAGGACGGCTTTGGTATCTCTGTGACCTTAGTATGTCACCTCTGCAAACCAAGAAATCATAAATGAGGTTACAGTGAATGCAGAATAGTTTTTATTTGAGTACAGAATGGATCTGATAATCAAGAGCTACGGTTCAGATAGAAACTGAGTCAAGTGTTCTGTCGAGGGGATGGAGGCCTGGGTCGTTAGGGGATGGTGCTGAAGGTGAAGCAGCTGGTTCTGCACAGTGCATGTCTGGCCCAGCTGATGCTGGCATCTGTCCCTGTGTCAAGCTATGTGTGATGGAGGCTATTTGAGGAGGTTGTCAGTGAGCAGGGAGCCTTTGTGACCACGAGCAAGTGCGTACAAGTCCCACACCTGGAAAATGGGCCCAGGCTGGGGTGTGATCATCCCATTCTTTGAAGACCAGGATAGACACTGAGGATCTTGGGTCTGAGAGGAGACTGTAGCATGTCGCAGGAAGTCCCTGAGGCACACAGAGGAGTTCTGCTCTCTTGACCAGACTGCAGCCAACTTCCCTATTTCCTTTCTACCTGTTTGTTCCTTTATAGGAAATACATGGTTAAGTGTATTTTTAATGGAAAAACTTCTCAGCCACTCATGGCTAGTACTTTGGAAATCTAGTGGGATTGATATCACCTGATCTATTTGGTCACAAAACCTTTTTATGAAGCATTTTGCAGATACCCTTACTGGCACATTTTTAGAAATTCCGTACTAGATCTTTCGAGAGGCTTTTTTTAAACTCAAAAGTTGTGGATCTTTGGTTTCCATTGTGAAAGCTTTTGTTTTCTGTAATAACAGTATTTCTTCTATTTTAACACATTATCAGTTTCTAGGCCCCTCTCCCCACCCCGGCTGGCAGTGCTGGGTCCCTTTCTGTCTCATGAAAACATGTAGCACACTGAGTGTGAGCTGAGTGGACATAACTCAGTGGGCTCCAGAAGCAGGGAAGTGAATGCCCGCCCTCTTGTACATACTAGTACTGGTTCCTCTCTGGATGTGTGTTTAGGATGTTAGGATCAGTGTCTAAGAGGAGGGTGTGCTCATCCTAGTGCTCTCTCTCCTGCCATCTGCGCTGATGGACCAAGGAAGCAATCGGGAAAGACGGTCCCTGGACTGCCAGCGAGGAAGGCGGGACGCGAGCTGGGCAGCGGGTCTCACGCACACCGCAGGCCGAGGCTCGGGCTGCACCGAGAGCACAGTGATGGTTTCTCACTCAGATGTACAATCTTGAGATGCCAGCATCTTGGTGTGACTACTTGGTATCATCCATATTTTTTACCTAATATGGAAAAATAGGTATTTTCACATCATCACACTTTACACACCACATGGATTTTAATAGGATCTTCACACCATGTCAGTGGGAAGAAGCCACTCACTCATCCCTGCTGCATTTTACTGTCCAGATAGCCCAGCCCAGCCCAGCCCGAAAAAGGTAATTCTTTGCAAGAGGAGATTGACAACTCGGTGCAGGCTTTTCTTGCTTAGTTGTCGGGGGAGCAGGGGAGTAACTAGGAATTGAACCCAGGGGTGTCACACTGAGCGACACCTGTAGCCCTTTTTTTGAGACACAGTCTTACAAAGTCACTAAGTTGCCCAAGCTGGGTTTGAACTTGAGAGCGTCCTGCCTCAGTTTCCCAGAGTACCGGGATAACACCTGTATACACCACCACACCCAGCTTTACAACATGGTATCTACCAAGAGAGGAAAGGTCATAAAGTTAAAAGAGGACTTTAGAAATTGGGATTCTGCCGCTCTCAACTTGGTTTTGCCACTGGCTATTCTTGCTTTCTTAACTTGGAGTCCCAGTTCCTGCTAATGCAGTGAATCTTCCCTACCGCATAGATTGAGATGTTGAGAAACATGATGGAAATAAAAGGTATTTGCTTGTCTCTCCCCCCACCCGCCGTGGGTGTTTTCTATACTGTATATGCCTTATAACTCTAACAGTGTATTATTGCAATTTAAAAAAGAACAGGTCCATACCACAGTAATGAGCTTGTTCATCTGGTCTTTTCTTGCCATGATATTAAAGCAATACACAAGACAAAAAGCATTGTAATCATATTTGTTCATGGACCAAACAACATAAAAATTTAAGTTTTAAAAATTATCTTCTTTCAGAATACGGTAACTGAAGGTGGTATGGGGGAAGATACCCCATAGTAAATTTAAGAAGCTTCATTAAGGAGACATCTTTGTGTATATGAATAAAAAAGGTTCCTTTTAAGAAGGAAAACCTTTTCCTTTTAAATAATTCAGGGTGAATTTCAGTAGTCTTTGTGAATGCACATAGCCCCTTTGTATTGGTGGTTGAAAATGAGTTACTTATCTTAAGCTGCCTTCTGCATTCTCTGAATGTATTTTTTTGTGTGTTTTTTTGGGGGTGCTGGGGGTCGAACTCAGGGCCTCGCACTTGATAGGCGCTACCACTTGAGCTGAATCCTCAAACTCTTAATTTTGTTTTTTAACCCTATGATTTTCCTTTCATCTGGGGCGTCTGTGTCTCAGACTAAGCACAGGCCACTAACTGGTCAGCAGCTCCCCCAGCAGTGAATCAGTGGGTTCTTCTTTGATACGTTATGTTTTTATTTTTGATTCATGATATAGTGCTGCTTTTTAAATTTTATTTTCTAGGAGCCCTCTGGATATCAATGCCACTGGTGTGGTTGGATTGTCCTTCAGTGGGCTCCGCATCCAGAGTGCCACAGTGCTCCTCAATGAGGACGTCAACGATGAGAAGACTGCAGAGGCAGCCATGCAGCGCCTCAAGGCCGCCAACATCCCAGAGCAGGACACCATCGGCTTCATGTTCGCCTGCGTCGGTCGGGGATTCCACTATTACCGAGCCAAGGCTAATGTGGAGGCTGATGCGTTTAGAAAGTTTTTTCCTACTGTGCCTTTATTTGGCTTCTTTGGAAATGGAGAGATTGGATGTGACCGGATAGTCACTGGGAACTTTATACTGAGGAAGTGTAATGAGGTTAAGGACGAGGATTTGTTCCACAGCTATACAACAGTAATGGCCCTCGTTCACCTGGGGTCATCCAAATAAAGCAGCTTTCACAGTATTTCACTTGGGTTCTGCCTTTTCCAGAAAATGGAACTTAGGGATGTATGTATTCGAAACAAAAATAACTTCAGCTGTATCTGCTTTCTGGCTTTGAATGATGCTCTGAGATCACACTGAGGTAATTTTAAACAGTTACATGAAGCATAATTTTGTACACAACATAACACACATGAAGAATTCTGCATCAGGAACAAGCAGACCTCCGTGGCTGTGTTGGACCAGATTATGTAGCTGATACGAGGTGACTTCAAATAGTCTTCCACATCTACCTCTTCATATTGGTAGGTGATCTGTAAGCAAAATCAAGCCATTTTTTTTTTCTCCTTTTATAAAGGAGGAAAGGCTACAGTTGGCTGAAAGATCTTTCTCTGCTATGTTTCAGTTCTACCAGTTTTTTCCAGAAGTTGTAACAATATTACTGACTTTTTACTTATTTGAAAAAAATTAAAGAACTATTTTTGTTTTTGTGCTCAGATACATTGCCAAGAGTTAATTTTATCAGTAAACCATTTTCCTTTTTTTCTTATTAATTACAACAGAAAAGTCTTTTACCTGGAGCTGGCAGACCAAAAAATTGTATTACTTTATTTTGGCTTTATGCCAATAAAACATACCTTGGGAATTCATTCAGATTTTATTTTGTATGTCATTGCTTTGGGTAAGTAAATGATGTGAACGCCTTTGTAGATGAAACCTGGAATGGTAGGTGTCTGTCAGCTACTCAATCCTGTCACACCCTGTAAAATGACTTTCAAGTTTGAATTTCTGTTTACACAAATATTTAGGTAAAAGCTGTGCACAGAGAACGAGTTTTCCTCAGTGTCCAGCTTAACATTTTCACATGGTGGTAGAACTGCTGATCTCTAGTTAGGCACCTGTCTCCCAGGACAGACCGTATTTCTCTGTGTCCCTGACACATGGCGCAACCGTTTTTTGCCATCCTGTCGCTCGGCATGTGGATCTGATTGTGCGCAGCCCAGATGTTGCAGAGGCAGGCAGGAATCACAGAGCACCCAGGTCCCTGCACATCTGTGGGAGCCTCTGCCCAGTGGCCCTGTCCTGCCTGCTCGGCCACCTTTTCTTTCAGGTCTTTGTTGCAAGATGTCTTTAGACAATGGTGTAACTGTTGTTCAGCACTTGCAAATGGGTGGATTTGTTCGCAGAACAGTAGAAAACTTGAAAGGTAAGTGAAAGCAAATGTAACATTTTTCTAGTTTTTAATTACTTTCTCTCCAGTTTTAAATGTTTTGAGACACTTGCAGTATGTATCCCAAGCTGGCCTTGAACTCACTGCAGTCTTCCTGCCTCAGCTTCCTAAGTGGTGGGATTACAGGTGTGTGCCATCACGCCTCACTCTCCCAGTTTTTACCTTAACAGTTTTCTCTTGCTCTGGGTACATAAACATTTAAAACATTTTTTTTTTATTTTATAGTTAAGTATTGGTGCCTGAAGAAAGTCCAAAGAAATGTGATTGTGAGAACTTTTCTTCTATATTTCTTTAGCCATTTCTATTTCATTAACTTTTCTATTTGACATCAGTACCGGTTATCAGTTAGTGCCTCAAAATTCTAGTGTTTGAATATGCTTACATAGCACATAAGGCAGATATTTTATAAATTTGTTTTTGGCCCTCATACTGACCAGAGTTGGTTAAATAATAGAGGAAAAGGGATTTTAAAAGCTTAAAATATGAACAAAATGGGCCTGAGATTAAAGTGTTTTTTCAAATATTCATGTTTCCTTCTCAGAGGAAAGTCCCACAGTTAGACTTCTCAAAGGAGTCTAACTTCCTACACTATTTGATGTGTTACGCAGTTCCTTTTAGGTGAGGCTTTAGGTCTTGTTATTTACAGACAACAGAATCATTAGCGCAAAGTAGAAAGGGGAGGAGTTGGCCCAGTAGATCCCACAGTAGTACGGATAAGAACAGAAGTCACCCCGCTTCCTAGGAGACCTTATGATTGTGTGAAAGGAATCCGACCCAGAGTTAAAGCTGTATGATTGATACACTTTTTTGAAAGGCATAAGCAGAAGCAAATATTACAGGAGTAGTTACAGTGGTTATAGCTAAAACCAAATTCCAAGAGATGGCAACCATTGTAGTCACTTGTGAAAATGCAAACATGATCATTTGAAAAATTGGGATGAGCACAAAAAGAGGTTAACGCTGTCTTCACGTCCTAAGCTGTCTGCTGTCAAGTGGAGAGCAGATGGCACAATGGTTTATTTAATCAAGTTATTAAAGAATACTGATTTCTCTGTTTTCAAAGAGAAATCATTTGAGATTGTAGTTTGCTTATAACTTCAAGTAAAATGAAAACCTTTACCAGCCAAGGAGAAATCTAAGGACAAGAGAAGGTAGATATTTGAATTACAAGATGTAACTGGAAAATACGGTGAATGTTTGCCTTTTAAAAAACATGTTAAAGACACATTGCCATTAATCCACCTCAAAATACTCTCCTTCATTTTGAACACGCTTACCCACTGTCCTTGCCACTTTCTGAAGCAGTTCTTAAGTCCTCTTTTGGGAGTGTTTTTAGTTGCACTGTCAGGGCTTCGTTGACATCCTGAATCGATTCCGAACATTTACCTGGAGTGCTGGCAGTACAGGCAGCAGCTCTCAAGGCCATTCTGACCTGGGGAAGAGCCAGAAGTCACATGGCACCAGGTCCAGTTGATAAGGTGGATGACGACACGTGTATGTTCTTAGAAGCCTGCCTGTCCACTGGGTGGCACTTGGAATGCACACTGTATTTTTGGTCACACCTTGTAATGAAAGGGGACTTGCAGACCTGCTTCAGAGAGTGGCAAGAGCACGGGGATAAGTGTTAGAAATGAGGGGAAGTAGTTTGAGGGGAAATTAACAGCAATGTGTCTTTTACGTAATACTGTTATTGCCCCTTGTAAAATGTAGAAGAGCTGATGCGTGCCTGTAATCCCAGCTGCTCAGGAGGCTGAGGCAAGAGGATTCCACATTTGAGACCCATCTCAAAAAGGGCTGGGGATGTAGCTCAGTGGTAGAGTGCTTGGCTAGCACAAGTGCGGCCCTTGGTTTGATCCTCAGTACAACCAAAACAGACAAAAACCCCTAGAAACAGACCTTGCAGAGTACCAGAGTGGGGAGAGTGGGGAGGGCCAACAGGTCCAGCAGGTTGCTGCACTGTGACAATTTTCTGATGTACTTAAATGTGGATCATTTCAACCTAGGAAGCCAGCTAGCAAAAGGTCTGCCACACACTGCAAATTTGACAAAATGAACATGCAGATAATTACAGTAGGAAGCAGCTCACATACCTAGTTTCTATGCAATCTGTGAAAGTTTTCAAGAAAAAAATTGTCATTTTATAACCTTCGAAACACTGGCCATAGGTTCCGTTTTAATGGAAACAGAAGACTCCAAATTCTGTCCATAGGAAATCATGAGATGTTAGATGATCGACTTGATTTTCAATTGTAGAAACTAGGCATGAGTTGGCTTAATGCTAAAATAAAGAAAATACAGTATCTGTAATAACAGTCTTACTGCATGAACAAAATTAACACCTGTATGACGTCAAGAATGTGTTAGTAAAAAGCTGATCTAGGCAGGGACCTGAGGACTGCCATTCATGGTGACGTGTCAGAACGGCCAAGTGTGACAGAAAGGGAGCAGTGATTGCCACATCACATATGAAAAGGAAGAATTTCTGTAGAAATAGTTTGGAAAAGTCTCAAAACAAAAATTGACATCCTTAACCAAAACAACAACAAAAACAGCAAAGGGGGGAAGCTCCTGGAGGCACCATACTATAGTAGCAAAATGTGCAATTTTTGACAAAAAAGCATACAAAAGACGAGGAAATAAGGCCCATTTAAAGAACTCTGATAAACTGACAGTGTCCTTAAGCTCAGACATCAAACTTACTAAACAAATGCTCAGAGAGCTACAGAGGAAAATGGTAAATGCACATTAGTAAACAAAAGAATTACAAAGACCCAAAAAATAACAGGAGAAAAGTACAATAATAAATGAAATTCTCACCAGAGGCTTTCAGCAGCACATGAACAGGAAAAAAAAAAACTGAGCAAGCTTGAAGATAGGACAATCAAATGCAGAAATAAAAGAATGAAAAAGAAGCAAGAATGAAAGTGACCACTGCGTAAAGGACTGGGACACCAACCATGTCCCCCACGCACGCTGCATATTGCTTCCAGAGCCCACGTTCAAGTAGACCTTTACTTACAAATGGCCCCAAAGAATAAGAGTAGTTATGCTAGCAGTGTTATTACAGTATGTTACAATTCCTGTCTGTAGTGCTGGAGATCAAACTCAGCACCACATATGCTAGGCAGGTGGTCTACCACTGAGATAAACCCCAACCTTGTTAGTCTTTTGTATCTAATTTAGAAATCAAACATTATCATAGATATTTATGTACAGTCACATTGCTTTGCAATAGAGATTCTTGTCACTGTACAAATGTATAAAGTACATTTACACTAACTGAGATACCTATAATATCACTGGGTGTATCACATCATATGGTCTGGTCACTGAGACATTACATTGTGCATGAGTATATAGAGAAAATCAGTATAAAAGGGTTTGGCACTGTCCACAGTTTCAAACATCCGCTGGGGTTCTTGGTCATATCCCCATAGATAAAAGGGAGACTACTGTGTAAACCAGTGTCCTTATGAATACTGTCCAAAAGTCCTTAGATACTAGCAAACAGTTCTGTAGCCTATTACAAGGACTGTACACTGAGCAAGTAAGACTGATTCCTATATACATTTTTTCCTGTACAGTCATGCACAACCATAGTGATTATTTCTACAATGCAAGGATGGTTCAACATAAGAAAATGGATTGCTATAGTATAGAATATTAGCAGAGGGGGAAGACCTGTATCACCTCAAGTAATGCGAGAAAGGCCTTTGATAAAATTCAATCCCCGTTTGTGATTAAAACACTCAACAAAAAGAGTAGAAGAAGAGAAACTACATCAATACAATAAAGCCATACTGTGAAAATGCCACAGCAGTGGAAGGCTTTTTTTTTTTTTTTTTTTTAGTCGGAATTAAAGTCAGGGTGTTTTCACTGAGTTTTATACCCCCAACCATTTTTTAAATTTTGAGGCAGGGTCTTGCTAAGTTGTCCAAGCTGGCCTTGATTTTAAAATTCTCCTGCCTCAGCCTCCTGCAATGGTGGGATTACAAGCAAGTGCTCCCATGCCCAGTTTATATGATCTTTTACGTAGAAAGTCCCAAAGATAACCACAGAAAGATTGTTACAGTCAATAAGTGAATTCCCCAAAGCAACAGGAAAACTAGCATTAAGGAACAACCTATCAAGAAGTATAAAATATGTAGGCATCAACAGAAAAGACTTGGTAGTAAAAACTACAAAACACTAGCGAAAGAGGTTGAAGAAGACAAATAGAAATACATCCAAGGATACCATTTCTAATGAAAGTGATCTATGGTTTCAGTGTAATCTCTCAAAATCCCAATGGCTTTTTTTTTTTTTTGCAGAAATAGAAAATTAAATCCTGAAGTTCTGATGTAATCTGAAAGGAACACAACCAAATCAGTCTTGAAAAACAAACTGGAAGACTCAAACCTGATTTCAAAACTGATTCTTGCAGACAGACTGACAAACTGATGGAATAGAATAGATAACCTAGAAAATACTTTCTCAAGATTTTTTACACTACTTAGTTTTTTTTTTAATGAGGAAAGGACGTATTTTACACAAGTGGTTCTGGGTAAAGAAGATAGCCATGTGCTAATGAATGCAGTTAGGTTTTAACCTAATAGCATGTACCAAAAATAACAAGATGGAGCAAAAACCTAAATACAGGAATTGAAACAACAAAACTCTTAGAGGAAAACTAAAGGATATCGGACTTGACAGTGATTTCTTGGATTAGACATCAAATTTGCAGGCAGCAAAAGTGGACTCAACTAGACTTCATCAAAAGTACGATTTTGTGTATGAGAGGATACTATATCAACAGGGTAAAAAGGCAGTCCTCAGAATGGGACAAAGTATTTGCAATTCACATATGTGGATTTAACATCCAGAATACATACAGAACAAAAGTCCAATAGCAACACAAAACCAGATTTAAAAATGGCAAAGGATGACCTCCAGAGAAGACAGACTGCACGTGTGAAAGACGGTCAACAGCAGTAATCAACAGAAAATGCAAATGAAAACCGCAGTGAAATGCTGCGTCTGTGCCCCCCCATACAAATGTTGGCAGAGAAGATGAAATTGCCATGTGTGAGCATTGCTGGTGGGACTGTAAAGTGGTGCCGTGTTATAGGACATGACAGTTTCTAAATTAATTACCATTTAGTCCCATACTTTGACTTCCTAGTCCAATACTTCCAAATAATTAAAGCAGGAGCCTGGGGCATATCTGTACCCCTCACAGTGTTCACCCCAGTCAGAGCTGGAAACAACTCGGTGTCCAGCAAGATGCATATAGATCTGTATAGGGGAATATTATTTGGTGATTAAATGGAATGAAATTGACCCACATGTGGGTGAACCTTGAAGACAAGTTAAATGAAAGAAGCTACTTAGAAAAAAGGACAAATGGTACATGATTCCACTTACGTGAGGACCTAGAATAGGAAAATTTAGGACGAGAAAGGACAATGACTGTCGGGCTGCAGTTAGCAGTAAATAGGGATTGTAGCATACAAAGATTCAGTCGAGGGTCATGGAAAAGCTCTGGAGATTAATGTGCCAATGGCTGCTGCTTGAGTGTACAAAGTGGTTAAAACTAATTTTTACATTTTAACATAAAGTTTTTAAAACTATGAAAAATCATATGTCCTGGTTATTATTTTTAAGCCATCTCGCCCCAAGAAGAGGGAATCACAAATGCGTATTGCTAAGTGGAAAAAGCAAGGCAAAGCCTGGCTGCGAGGGGGAGAGGAGTGAATAAAGAGCACAAGACTTTCAGGGCAGCAAAACCTGTGCATGATGCTGTAATAGTGACTGTGTGACAAGCACTCAGAAGAGGAGCTTGAACTAGTAAGAGGTCGTTAGTCTGGCGCAACATGCTTACTAACGGAGCAGCTGGAGGGAGAGGAACACAGGACTCTGCTCCTCAGCAGGGCCACATCCAGACAGACCTATTGTAATCTTAAGTACACACAACACACCTCAGCTACCAGACGTGTGTTACCTTACAACACACTTCAGCTATCACACAGCACTGGAGCCATCAGTGTCTGCCCTCCAGCTTGTGCAGCTTGCAGAGCAGAGTGCAGTCTCCCGGGCAGCGTCACATGACTACACCTTACACTGCTAATCTGGGAAACAACTCAAAATGCAGTTTCTACTGAATGCATAAATAACCACTTTTGCACTACTGTTAAGTCAAAAATCGGGGGCTGTAAATCTGTAACTCTCTAAAAGCTAAAGTCTTAATTTAAAAAATTATATGAGAGCCTTTCATTTTATCTACTCTATCTCTGTGCCTCACATCCTCATCTATATTTGTTTTCATAAAGAATGCATGATCGGTGAGTGGATGAAGGAATCAGGCTCTAGCGACATTCAGCCATCCTTCATCACAAGGCCTACACAGCGTGTGTGCAAAAGCCAGTGTGTTCACCTGTCCTGAAAAGATGGGCTGTTGCCTTTGGCCAGTGTTTGCTCCTCTGCCTCAACCCCACCACCCTTGTGACCAGAACACCACCTTGTCACACTGCTACAAGACTGTTTTCACACTTTTCTTAAAGTTGCTACTGCTTTTTTTCTATTAAGAGTCAATGCAATTTAGGTGGGAAAAAATGGGAAATTACTCTGACCTAACCAATTCTTAACATTGCCCCTCAAAGATGAAAACTTTGCAGTCTCTAAAACCATGCACTAAAAATTACAGAATTTAAGAGGAAAACCGGCTTGGAAGTTAGTAACATGTATTAAGGATAACAATCCTACATGTTTCCACTGGTATTTTCACTGAGAATTACTCCATCTTTTCCAGCCTTAAACTTTGGGGTTTATGTTTCTTCTTTGAGATACAAATCTTTGAAATCAATTTCTTCATATACTATTTAAAAAGATACCATTTTAATCAATATTAAAAATGTATTATACTCTGTGCACTTTTTTGTTTTCTAATTGCCTGGTGAAATGGCTGCACAGCTGTTTCAGCTGTACTTGCACCTTTCCAGATAGTTTAAAGCAGCAACAGTTGAGGTGTTTTTTGAAGGCCTAAGAAGATTTGCACCTTTTTCCTAAGATCACCATGTATCCCTAAGGCTTTTTGCAGGCTGTGGGAAAGTCTGCTCTTGCAGCTTCTCTGGACCTGCAGCTCACTCCCTGCTCCCTGGGTGGCACCAGTCCCCTCCTGGTGGACACGGATGTGCATGTGTCAGCAGAACAGGCTGCCCCGTGACTCAGTGTTTACCTAGTCTTCTGCTGAAGGAAGGATTAACGTTTTTAACTTGTTTTACCTTATGGTATTTCACTTTCTGCCTTTGTAAGACGAAAGCACACCGTGCTTCATGCTGATGTTTCTTCAGTGTTCTCCATGACCTGTGGAAATAATTAGGAGATGAGCTGCTTTCTCTCACTTCTCTTCATCTACACATCACTCTGCACTGAATCTGTCATTCTGTGCACATACATAAACCCACAGCTTCTGGCTAGGATCAAAAGGAGTGCAGTGATTAGAACAGCCAAGACTTCAGCTGCTGCCCTCCACTGCTCCTCAGTTGAGCTGCATCACTGTCCCCCTTCTAGTCCCTGCCTCTCCTTTCCTCCCTGTTTTCTGTTACCTGAAGTTCTAGTAAGCCTAGTGATCTCTGGGGTGAGTAAATCAGAAAGTGCTTGAATGAGTCACTTTAACAGCAAGAAAATATTCAGAGCACCAGGTCTATGAAATCCTGTGACCAGCTGGGGCTGTTTCAGGTGACAAAGACTCCTCCAGCCAATGAGTACTGAGGTGCTCATCCACACCGGCGCAGTGTAAGTGTAGTAAGAAAAACGTGTGATCAGATTTAAATATCTGTTCTACACTTCAGATATGTGCTTTAATTTCTCTAAGCCGCTCTCTGTAGACATGGTTGCTAAAATCATATGAGCTGATGGATCTGAAACATCAACCCCAGTGCCTGGCACATATGAGCATGTGGTGTTCATGACTATCATTACTCTGCTTTCCACTTGAATCTGTCGCATGAGGGCATTATTTCACATAGTTTAAAATGGCCTTGAACTCATGGTAATCCTGCCACACCCAGTGAGGGCATTATTTCAATAGGGAGATGAGAGGCATGGTGGCACACGCCTGCAATTCCAGCACTTTAGGAGGCTGAGGCAGGAGGATTTAAGTTCTAGCCTAGCTGGGCAACTCAGTGACTTAGCAAGACCCTGTCTGAAAATATAAAGAGCTGGGATATAGCTCAGTGCAAGGGTCCTGGGTTTGGTCCCTAGTACCAAAAGATTATTAAGTTCCAAAACTCTTTCCCCAGTATAACTAGAATATGAATGGGAAGTCTATAAGGTCACTTCCTTTTTTTTTATTTTTTATTTTTAGGAACTGGTATTTATTATCAAAGTCATATTCAATGTAAACAAGGTGTCACAACTACAAAAAAATTGTGCACATTGCAATCTCATGCAAATAGTCAAATGGAACCCCAGTCATTAAAAAAGTAATTCAAATTACCCCAAAAAGCAACTGAATTTTTTTAAACATCTTTATACATCCAGCCAATAAATTAAAATGGTTAACAAGAAAAAATACAAATTCAGAGGTCTGGTATTGATGTTAAAAAAGGCAACTGCTTAAGCATTTCTATCGATCCGAACATCAATCTCTCGGCCACTCAGCTTCATGCCATTCATCATCCGGCAGACTCCCTTGGCCACCTCTGGCGACTCAAACTTAACCACACCACACCCCTTGGACTTCCAGTTCTCCATCTTGATGTCTGCGTACAGCATATGGCCACATTCATTGAATTTGTCCTTTAGCATCTTCCATGTAAAATCAAATGGGAGATTTCTCACAAATACCTGGCAGGCCTTCCTGGCCACCCTGGGAGCCTGGCCTCAGCTTTGCCACAGGAACTTGCAAAGCTTCCTCCAAAGTTTCCACGTTCCATCTCGATGGCATGGTCAAAGCTGGCACCTCTGCCGTCACCCATGGCCAGGCCCATGTGCTCAATGCCGGCGCCCATGGCGGGGCCCATACCCTCCAGGCCGGTGGTCACGCAATCCATCACGGGGCCCATGAGCTCCAGGCTGGCCCCCATGCCTGCGGGCACCATGCGCTCCATGCTCAGGCCCATGCACTTGGTGGTAGGGCCCATGGACTCCACGCCACAGTTCATGCACTCAATGGTTTGGTCCACACGGTCAATGGGCATGCCCATGCGCTGCAGGCCAAAGCCCATGCCGGCGCCCATGTGTTCTACGCCAGAGCTGATGCTCTGTGGTTTGGCCCATCGCTCAAGGCTGGAAGCCAAGTGGTCAAGGCCCAGTGGGCCCATGCACTCAATACCAGAGCCCGTGCACTCGACAGAGCTCATGAGGCCATAACCAGGCCTATGTGCTCAATCTTAGAGGCCACACAATCCATGCCGTGGCCCAGGCCTGCACCCATATGCTCCATGCCGGCACCCCCAATTCAGTCAATGCCAGGGCCCATCCTCTCAATCCCAGGAACACTGTGCTGCCTCCACCTCCACCTCCTCCCTGCTTTGCAATGATTTCTCCTCTCCAGTACATTACTGAGGATTTCATTTATCCGACCCATGTTCATTCCAGATCCAAACCTCCCCATGTTTTCCATGCCACCACCAAAGGGGCCCTCGATGCTGGCAGGCCCCAGGTTTCCCATTCCAATGCCTTTGTTCAGGTGACTGGCATCAACTGGCTGCCCTCCTGGTCCTAACCCCAGGCCAGTGCCACTAGGTCCATGGGGAAGTTGCTGTGGACGTTCAGGAGGGAAAAAAATCTCCCTTTAGTAAGGCTCTCTCATCCATTCTGATGTGCACTGGTCTAGCAAATAGCAGCTGGCCATTAAACATAGATACAGCTTGCACAGCTTTAGTGGACTGTTCAAAAGTCACAGTGCCTATTCCACAACTTTTCCCATCTTTATCCTCCAGAATGTCTGCTCGGACCACCACACCAGCCATACTAAATAATCCGGCCAATTTTATAACCCAGATTTGCTACAAATACTGTGCTTCCAAGTCTCCCAGCCTTTTGCATTGCTCTCCTGGCATGTTCCCAACAGGGTCGTCGTTTCAGTGGTCTTCCACTCAGGCTATGCTTGTTTAACTTCAGCAGCTTTTTCATGCTTTCTTCCATCTTGGATCCAACAACAGCACACCCCCTTGACTTTGCTTCAGCGCCCGTTCAGAGCCCGCGTTTGTTACCTCACCAACTTTTTCCTTAGCCAGGTCTTTAGGTGACGGCCGTTTCACATCGAAAGTTACGTTTGTGATGAAAGCGCGGTGTCTTTCAGTTGGATGGGCATACGGCTCAAAGCGATTGCCTCCTCTTTTTGTACTTTCCTCCTTCCTCTTCTCATTCCGAGCAGGTCATTCTCCTTTACCTTCTGGGCCTGGAGCCCTGGTGCCACTCAGGACACCGGGCACGCCACCGTCTTCCTCCATTTTGGGCTATATTTTTACAAACGTGTCTTTATGAACAGGAAGAGGTCAAAATATGAATTTATTTTATATGAACATGACTTTTAAAAAATAACTGAGTTTTTACCATCCCACCAAACATTCTGAGAAGAGAAAAATCAAGAGGCAAACCTGAGGAGGAATGCTACTGAATTATAAGCACGGATACTCGTGCATCCGAGGCCTTACCAGCGGGACACCACTCCCTTTGTGTTTGGAAGACACATCTTCCCATCAGATCAGAGTTCCCCTCTGTGCTGACCTTTCCAATTAACATGATCAGTAAAGATTTTCAGTCCTCTCTGAGAACTTTTTCACTAAGTATTTTACCATCAAGCACTTTACAAATTAATGTGCTTCTAGATGTTATCATTGCAAGTATAGTAAAGACCAGCAAACTCCCCAAACCATAAAAATACAGCACATGCTTCGAACTCAGTTATAAAGGGTAGCCACACATTATCTCAGCCGGACTGCTCCAAGCACATTAAAAATTCAATGCATCGTATGATAGCTTCATTTAATAATGGCATTCCCATCAGGTTGTTTGACTTAGTGTGGTGAATGATAGGTAACAAAATTCACCATTTTTAAGTTTAGTAGACTAAGTACAATAACATTGTATACGACCATCACTACCACTTCTCCAGAACACTGTTATCTTTCCAAACCAGGTCCCTGTCCTTCCTAAGCAGTAACTCCCCGTTACGCTCCACCCAGCCCCTGCTTACACGCTTCTGTTTTCTGTCTCCTCGCATTTGGTATTCCAGGTACCTCAGAAAAGCGGAATCAGAGAATACTCATCTTTTGTGTCTGCCTTATTTCACTTAGTATAATGTTGTCAAGGTTCATCCATGTTGTATATCCTGGGAAATCAGATAGCTTGAGGCTTTCAACTTTGTTCTGCTTCAGAATTTTCACTATTTCCGGACTTCTGCGTTTCCTGAGGAATTTTATAATTGCCTTGTTGAACGCCACAGAAACACAGAACACCCCTGTCAGGGTTTTGACTGGTGTGGCACCGTGTCCATAGGTGGATCTGAGAACTGACATCTCAGTGCTGAATCTTCCAAACCCACGTACACAGCTCATGCCTCCATCCAGTTAAGTCGTCACCCGCTTCTCTCAGCAGGGTCTCACAGTTTCACTGCACAGTCTTTCACGTCTTTTGGTAGATGTATCGCTATGTACTTTGAGATGCTATTGCACATGATACTATTTTAATTTTCCATATCCACTTGTTGGTATATAAAATACAACTGACTTTTAAATACCCATATACTATCTTGCAACACTGCTGAATTAGCTATTACCATAGGATAGTCCCCCTTTCTCAATTTTTTTGTAAGAGTTTTTGTAGAATAGTTATTTTTTCCTTGCAATTTTGGCAGAAGTCACCAACTAAGCCATTTAGGCCTGAAATTGTTATTGTGGGAAAGTTTCTATCTTCACATTTTAATTCTTTAATGTTCATGAGACTATTCAAGTTATCTCATTCTGAGACAGCTTTGCTAGTTTTCTTCAAATAATTTGTGTATTTAAGAGGTTAAAATCTTCCCTTTTATCCTTTTGATGTGTGCAGTACTGGTAGGAAGGTCACCTGACTTATTCTTGATGTGTTAATTTAGGCCTGCCTTTGATCTGATCAGTATGCTAAGAGATTTACAAATTTTAATGATGTTAAAGACCTTTTGGTGTTTTTTTTTTTTTTTTTTTAAATTTAAATTTTTTTTTTAAATTTTTTTATGACCTTTTGGTTTTATTAATTTATTTTCTCTGTTTTTCTTTTGTTTCCCATCTTATTGATTCCCATACTAGCCTTTATGTCCTTTATTCTGCTTACTTTGGATTTTTTTTTTTTGTAGGCTTTTCAGATAGAAGATGAGATGATTGCTTTCAGAGTGCTTTTCTGATGTGCACACTTACTACTAGAAATTTCCTCCAAGTGCTGCCCCTGCACTGTGCTAAACATTTTGATAAGGTACACTTTCATTTTCATTCAGCTCCAAAGGCTTTATAAATTTCCCCTTTGGTTTTTTTTTTTTAAACTCATTTAGACATGTTATTTAGTTTCTAAATATTTGAGGATTTTCCCAGGGATATTTCCACTATTGATTTCTTAATTAAATTCACTGTGATCAGAAAACAGAGAGATTTGTTATATAGATTAGTATATTGTTTACAATGATAAATATATGGGGGCATTCTGTTGTTTGGGTAGAATGTTGTATCTATACATATTATGTTCAATCAGTCGATACTACCGTGTATATTCTTAAAATCTGGTACATCTTCCTTTTTTAAAAAATCTGTTCTACTGATCATTAAGAGAAAGGTATTGCAGTCTCTCTGATTGTAATTGTGGGTTTGTCTATTTCTTCTTGGCGCTCTATTAGTTTTGCCTCACATATATTAAAGACTCTGTATTTAGGTGTATATGTTAGAGTTCTCCAGAGAAACAAACCAACAGGACGGATGCGTATACAGAAAGATCTTTATTTTATGGGATTGAGTGATGCAGCTATTGGTGTGGGAAGCCTAAAATCTGATGGGGAGGTGGCAAGATGGAGGTCAGGAGAGCTGCAGGCCACGTCACACGTGGCCTGCTGAGGAACAGGATGTGGCCTGGCTGCAGATGAAGTTGGAAAGAGTTTGCTGACAGACTTTCTTCTCTTTTGGGGGATCAGTCTTTTGTTGTATTCTGACATCTGTATGAATTTCAAGGTATTAATGTTTTTCATTTTTAAACACATTTCCTGCTTCTTTGCAGGTTGGTTATCTTTTACTGAATGTGAGACATTGTGAATTTCACCTGTTGAGTACCGGATAATTTGGGTACTGTTAAGCTCTGATCTGGGATGGAGTTACTTGGGAACAACGTGCTTCTGTCCCTTAGTGCTTTTAATTTTCTAAGCAGGACTGCAGCAGCCCTTAACATAGGGCTAATTATCCCCACTTCTGGGAAACACCCTGTATTCCCTAGTGTCCTGTGAATAGTGAGGTTTTACTTCCACAAGAGGGAAGAGGCATTTTCTCAGCTGTGAGTACTGGGCACTGTGACCCTTTCACAGGACACTCAGCTCCATTTTCTCAGCTTGGGAAATCTGCCAACCTCAGCCTAGGTGCCCACCTGTGCTGCAGGCTGCAAGGCTTCTTAAGGCAGGACCAGCAGGCAATCTTTGGCTCACTGCGTCTGTTCCCATCTCCCGGGCTCATGGTCCTTTGCTGCCTGATGTCAGTGTCTTGAAAAGCCTTGCTTCATATATTTTGTCCATTTTTTATCACTTCAAGTAAGAGGAAGTAAGTCCAGTGTCCGCTCTTCCATTTTAGAAGCAGAAGTCTCAAAACAGTTTTTTGGGGTTTTTTCTTACTTTTTTTTTTGGTGCTAGGGACTGAACTCAGGGCCTTTGGCTTGCAAGGCAAGCACTGTAACCACTGAGCTAAATCCCCAACCCCTCAAAACAGCTGTAAAACATTAATTTGTCTACAGATTTCCTAAAGGTTTGCTTATCCTGCAGGTAAAACTCCTTCCCTCCATACACCAGTCTACTTCAGAATACTTGTGGAAATCCGTCCCTCATAGCTGTGCAGTACATTATGGCTAAAAACATGAGATAACCTTGTTTTCTTTTGGAAAAAATATGATTTGAGTCATATTACTAATAAGAAATTTATCTTTGCTGGGCGTGGTGGTGCATGCCTATAATCCCAGCACTTGGAAGGCTGAGGCAGTGAGTTCAAGGCCAGGCTGAACTACATGCCAAGATGCTGTCTCAAAAAAAAAAAAATTATTTTCACATGAAAATGGTGCTTTGCACAAAAATCCATGGAAAAATTTTTAGAGTTAACGTTTCTGAACAGACCCAAATCAATCCTTATGTAGAACAACAAGAGCCTCCCAGAGGACTTTAAGGAGTTTTGAGTGCACTCACCATGGCGGGCACTGGTCCTGCTCATCTCCCCCAAGCTGACATCACACTGGGCTGCGCTGGCCCTCTGGAGGTGGCCCTTCCTGACAGTGCAGAGAGAGAAACATACCAATGGGAAAGGAGTCACTGGACAACATGGCAGAAGCACTCAAAATACACTCGTGCCTCAGTTCGCGAATGCTTCTGTTTGTGAACAGTTCGGTTCACAAAAGCTTTTGGCAAATTTTTGTTTTTGTTTGCAAACTCTACATCAGGTGACAAACACAACCATGGCCATCTTTTCCAAAATCATGAAACAAATTAAGTTCATAAACTGAGGTGCCACTGTGTCTGGAGGTTCGTTTTCTTCCCAAAGCTACCTGAAATCATCAGGGCTGCCCTGAAACATCGCCGCCTTATTTAATAGATGCACCAGGCCAGGGGCTCCTCTGAGGGGACCCACAGCCTTTCACTTGAAAATGGTCCAGCTGCTATATCGTAGGGGAATAGCAGGCTGTTTCTGTGCTCTTTAAAGAAGTGATTTCCACTGTTCGTTGGACCCTTAAGTTACATGGGATAGCTGCTGTGAACTATTCTATTAATAGAAATTTTAAAAACCATTTTGGATCTTTCTAAAATTACGATTCATCAGATTTTTTTGTCATCTAACCAATTAGTATCAGTTATGATTAATGGTGATCATGGCAGAGTCTTAAAAAACTACTGTAAATATCAAATAAAATTTTGGAACATAAACTCGCTTTAATTTTTTTTTCAATATGCCAATACTCAAGAGTATGAACTTACGTTAATCAAAGTAAATTCAAGACTGTGTGTACCACAGCAAAACAAAATCTTTTCTAAATGCACCCTAGCTTCTGCTCCAGAAAGGATCTTGATTCGAGCCTAAATTTTAGCCTTAGTTGGTATCAGTCTGGATCGCATTCAAAGACAACACTAATTAGTTATGACATTCACGAGACCCTTAGCTTAAAGCAATTTCAACCATTAATGGACCTGAAAATTGTTATAGTAAACAATGAATTGGTTTCATTCCTGAAAGTACCACATTTCTACCACACAGTAACATAGTACCACACAGAAACATTTTCTGTGGTCAGTATATAACAAATTTTATATCTAGATTCCACAAGTAAGAGCTACTCATTTTTTAAATTAATTCTGCTCTTGGCCTTAAGATGCAGGTCTCTGACCACCTCACCATGTAAAACTACCTCTGCTTGTGCTGTCATTCAAAAACAAATACACATTACAACCCTATCTGAAAATTATTCAATAATGCCTTTTTTTTTTTTTTTTTGGTGCAGGGGATCAAACTCGGTCTTGTGCTTGCTAGGCAAGTGCTCTACCACTGAGCTATATTCCCAACTCCAATAATGTCATTTTTGTAAGAATATTAAAGATGCTATTTTTCTCATTGATTAAATTTATATCCATTTTCCTAAAATGAAAGTGTCAACTTGGCTGGGCCATATTACCCAGATGTTTGGTCAAACATTATTGTGGATGTGTTCTGTGAAGGTGTTTTATGGATGAGACACACATCTACATCTGCATATTAAGCAGAACAGATGACTTCCATGATGTGGGTGGCCACATGCAACTGGTTGTGGTTTTAATAGGTAGTGGTGTGAAGCTGAGGAATTTACTGGCATGAAGTTACACAAAATAATCTTGTTTTTTCTCTCTCTGTGTGTATGTGTGTGTGTGTGTGTGTGTGTGTGATTGTGTGGTGACAGGAATAAAACCCAGAGCCTTGCAATGCTAGGCAAAGAAGGACTATGCCACTGAGCTACAGCCCTGCTCAGCTTTCATCTTTTAAATGTCTGGATTATCTGAGTTATACAGCCTTTTTATATTCCTAATATTGTTCATTTGGGCCTTTGCTCTCTTTGTTAAATCACAGATAGAATTTGCCAATTTTATTAATCTTTCAAAGAACCAAACTTTTGCTTTGTTGTCCCTATTATGCATATTATGTATTTTAATTAATATCTTCTCTTTATTATTTACTTCTCTTTTCATGAGATTTATTTTACTATTCTTTTTATAACCTAGTACGAAGAATACTTAGCACTTATTTTCAGGCTGTGTTTTCTAATAAAAATAGTTGGATAATAAATTTTTCTTGCTGGCATCTCACAGATTTATAATACAGTATCACAGTAGTCTCATTATAGTTAGGTAAAAATATTTTCCAAATTGCATTACAAGTTGTTATTTGACCCATGAACTATACAGAAGTATGCTTAATTTCCATATATGAAGACCTTTCCATAGTTATCTTTTGTCACTGATTTTCCAATGTAGTCATTCATACTCAGGATGTATAACACAGTATAACATGGTCTCTGTGTAGTACAATATCAAGCTTTTTTTTTTTTTCTCCCGCAGTACTGGGGATTGAGCGCAGGGCCTCGTGTGCTAGGCAAGTGCTCTACCACTAAGCTACCTCCCAAGTCCATTTGGCTGTTTATTTTGAGACAAGGTCTCCCTAAATTGCCCAAGCTGGACTTGATCTTGCCATCCTGCCTCTGTCTCCTAAGTAGCTGGGATGACCTATGTACAGCACTATACCTGGCTGAATATCAAACTTTTGAAATGTGTTGAAAACTTTTCTATTGCCAGTACAGAATAATTCCCTAAATAGTCTATATGAGCTTGTAAGAATTTTGTAATGGTTGGGTACTGTGTTGTAGAGTAAGTCTAGTAGATCACCCTTGTTAAAATCTTACGCAGATTTTTATCTTCCTATAAATTTCTGAGTCAAACATTAAAATTTAACTGTTATGGTAGCTTTATCTGTTTTTCTTGTATATTCTCCCTCTGCCTGTTCCCCCTCCTGTGTCCTCCCTCTCTCCCTCTCCTCTCTTTCCCTCTCCTCCTCCTCCTCTCTCACTCTGCCCTCCTTTCCTTCTCCCTCTCCTCTCTCTTTTGCTCTCTTTTGGTACTGGGGATTGAATCCAGGGCCTTCCTACTGTACACCATCATGCCTAGCTTAAGTTTCAATTTTTTTATTTTTAGAGACTAATTTTATTTTGAGGTCACAGAAGTCTTCTGTGTTGGTGATGCAGTGTGAGAGCAGATGAATGCAGTGTATTTTTCCTACACAGTGCCCTTCTGATTAGATGAACTCTCTCTACCATGCGAGGACACAAGCAGAAAAATGGCGGTTTGCAAACCAGCAACAGGGCCTCTGCCAAACCTGACCCTGCTGGCACCCTGGTCTCAGACACTCAGCCTCTAGAACTGTGAGAAGTAAAATTCTGTTACTTAAGTCCCTCAGTCTGTGGTATTTTGTATAGAAATCCAAAGTAGGACAACTAAATGCATCTATTTTAAAAATTGTTAAATCTTCCTGGTGACAGCAGAGCACTGTCTGCTTGGTGTCTGTGTAGGACTACAGCTGTGTCGGGAGTCAGCTGGAAGTTCAGTGAGCTGTACGCTGAGGACCTGGCACCTGTTGCTGGCTGTTGGCTGGAGTTCAGCTGGGGCTGGGGCTGGGGCTTCACACTGATAAGGTTTCTTACGAGACAGTGGCTGATTCTATGAGGGAGCATGACAAGTACGAGTGGCAGGAGAAGGAAGTCACTAGGCACCTTAAAGACTGTGTACTTAGTCCACCAGAACAGCACCGTTTCCACAATATTCTATGGCCAAAGCAATTCTAATGCCCTCCCAGATTCAAGGACTTGGAATAAAATCCTCAGGGTAGATGTGTGGCCAGGTTGCACTGCAGTAGAGCTTGTTGGGATGAGAGACACTGAATGGCCATCTTTAGGAAACACAATCCCACACAGTGGGCTTATATGTACCCTTTTCTATCTGAAGTACTCAGATGTTAAATTATGAGATATAAAACCTCTGGATTGCTCATATGATGCATTTTGAAATAAAATATATAATACCACATACTTAAGAGCAAACTCCTTCTAAATTTTAATTATTCCTTGATATAAAGCAGTTTAGAAATGCAGATTTTATGAAATACTGTTTTATCTGCATGTTCTCTTTCTGAGAATATAAAATTATCAAGCCAACATGCATCTCTTTCATGATTACCCTCACCTCACTTTCACAAGTACTGGACAGCATACGGTGTGCATTTCATAAATACTAATGATGAGCTGTGGTACCAGAGAGCTAAACTTAATCAACTCCATATCAACTTGTTTTCACAAAATTTTAAAAGTACTGAGGATCAATACTAATGAACGAAAGTCACCTTCAGTGTACAGTATCACTGCATTTAAAGTAATTTTTCCTTTTGTCTCCTGAGTTACCAGTCTCCTCATGTTAACTGCTTGCTTATTTGTCCATCTCTCCAAATAGACTTAAGTCTCCTGTGAAGTTAGCGAGCATGCCTTCCTTGTTCACTATTGTATTCACTGTGGCAAGAACAATGCCTAGCACATAGCAGGCACTGAATAAAGAAGAGACCCTAGAAAGTAATAACATTTTCAACTTGTACTTATAGTATTGCATAAGTTGCTTCTTTTTCACATTCAAGACCTACTCAGAATAGACCTTGCCCAAATATTTGGGGGTTTTGTCATGATGGCTATAGTAAATATGGGTCTACTTTAGTAGTTCAGAGAAGTCAAGGTGAAGAATAGTTAGAGTAACAAAGAACAAATTGTGACAGCTAATTAAGATGCTTTAACAATGACTTCTTACCTTAATAACAAACTGTATTCAAGAGATAACCCTGAACATAAAACTGGAAAAACATCTAAATGTAAAAGAGCATATTAATTATTTAGCGGACTCATTATGTACAGTATTACCTTTTCTTTTCAAGAGCATGTTTCTATGTTGGTTACCTGCAAAGGAAGTAGAGAGCGGCAAGGGTGAGGGTGACCAGAACCGCCAATGCCACAAAAGCTGCAAACAGGTTACTTTTGGTTCCGATGCTGGAGCTTGGGAGAAAAACCTCTTCACAGCGTGCTCCTGTGTAATTTTCAACGCACCTATAAGGTAAAATTTCAGATAAAGGATGCGTCTGTGTTCTATTAGTTAATGGGGACAGCAAGACGTTTCCAGCTGATATGAGGGAAGGAAACTAATTTTCAGATTGCTGAATGCAGAACAGACATGCTATTTATAACACTCACAGAGCTAGTTACAATAAAACATGAAGTATTCGTTTATGAAGTCCAATGTTTATTGTCTTTTTAAGTTTTCTAATGGCTTAGGAATGCCAGAGAAATTATAAAGCAATCAGTCTTCTAGACTTTTTTCCTTTTCTTTTTGAGACAAGGTCTTGATGTACTTCCCAGGCTGACCTTTAACTACTGGGCTCAAGCATTCTTTCTGTCTCAGCCTCCCAAGCAGCTGGCAGTACAGGCACCGCCACTGCAGCACCCAGCTTATTTTAGAGACTTTCAGTGATGTAACTGTTCATATGTAATTCTAATTCAGCTAAAAATTTTTTGTCAGATTTAGATGAATTTTTCCTCAAAATTACTAACTGGTTATTCCAACTCCATCATTAGATAAGCCTTCGCTCACTGTTTTAACATTGCCTTCTTGAACATATGTCAAATTTATATAAGTAACAGCATTTATTTCCATTCTTCAATAATCTTCACAGCTAATCCTGGTTCTCTGCCACACGGCTTCAATATTGTGACTTTGTACTATGTTTATCTGGTACTTCCTTTTTTTAGAACACTCTATTCTCATTCACCAAAAACATATTTCAAAGCCAGTTATTTTTAGCTCTCTAGAATTCTACGTTAAGACTAGGAGTGTAGCTTAGTGGTAGTGTTTACCTAGCATCCAAAAGTTCCTTGGTTTAATTCTCCTGCATCATAGAAACAACAACAAACAAATTTTGAGAACCTCCCACTGTATTACATAGAGCTCTAATCTTTAGTATTATCAGTTTCTTTTTCTCTATTAACATGTACAAATACATGTTAAATCCAAAGATTGATATAAATAAATAAGAATGACATTGTTTGCCAACAGATCAATTCCTATTCTATAGTTACATTTAAAATAAATAATGTTTTAATATAAACTAATGTTTATTTATAAAGCATCCTAAGAAGTTATGGAACAAACTTGTAAAAGCTATCCTTAGCAGCAATTCTGTGTAAATAATAGTGTGCACGCACACACACACACACACACACACACACTTTAAGCTGGTTTTATCGAATACAGAGGTTTATTCTACTAAATTAATTCTCCTGCCCTCTTTCCAGATTAGGTAGGTATTTAGAACTTTTATCCCCATTTCTCCCACCTTAGACTAATAATGATACAAACCTAGAGAGTTACATATGAACTCATTAGTACCTTTGACAAGAATGTCATAGACTGAGTCTACATATAAATAAGAAAAAAGAACACCAAGATAGAGCACACAGAATCATTTTTAGTTAAGCACATGAAAAGGATTTTCATGTGCTCAAACCACAACCACAAACCAAACCTCAAACCACACCCCAGGTGAGGCAAGTAGCCTTAGGTAGCCTTAGGGTGGTAGCTTCCACTGAGGGTGTCAGTTTGGCCAGAGCAGCAGTCTCAATTTTTCTGACTACCTTAAAGAAGGGGAGACACAAAAAAGTAGGGACAGAATACCGCTGGCAAACTGAAAACATTTTGGGGTCAATCACAATTGCCTAAAGTTTAAATATAAAATACCAGTTTTCCCATAAACCAGTTAAGCACGTATGAAGAGAAGATCAAATGAAAATAATTTGTTTCTTTCTCCTACATCTTCCACTTCCCAAAAGGGGAAAACACACATACACACACACACACAAATACACATACCTTGAACTTAGTTTTTAAAACTACATCTAGAGTAACCAAGATGTAAAATACTCTCCCATGATTTTTTGTCTGTAAACAAAACTTTGTAACTAATATTTGTGTCTTCTCAAACTTTTTTTTTTTTTTTTTGGTGGTGCTGGGGATCCAACTCAGGGCCTTGTGCTTGCAAGGCAAGTACTCTAACCACTGAGCTAAATCCCCAGCCCCTTCTGAAAGTGTTTTATAAGAAATTTTGGCCACTGAAAATTCTGTCAAGAGGAAAAAAAAAAAAAAAAAGAAAAGAAAAATCTAAGAACAGCACTTGCGCACAGGTGGGCCACCACAGAGCCACTGTGCATGCGTCCCCTGAACCTGGTCCACAATTGCTCCACTCTTCCTCAAGTCACCACTGTGGCTCCACTTTGCCAATCCCAGCCACCTATTGTCCTTGCCACACATGAGGAAACCTGCTGATTGACTGGTGCAACACGGATGCATTGAGGTGTCCTGGAAGTCTAGGAGGAGAAAGACTTGACCTCAAAGCTGACCGAGTACTGGCCCCTCAGTCCCAAGGCCAGATGGAGGCTGCACCAAAATGCTGTGGATCCGGGTCTGAGTAAGCAGGGCTATGCACAGAAGGCAGCTGAGATCAAGTAGATCAAGTATGCTTAAAGGCGATTCCTCCCATCCCTGCCTCTGCCTTGCAGAAGCAGAAAGCTTCCACTCTTTGCCCACCTGCTGCCAAGGGGCATGGGCAGAACTGGAAACAGAAGCTGTGTCCACAGTGCCCACATGGTGCCAACACAAGGATCCAACTCTCAGTGCCCTGCAGGAGTGCTGTAGGACTTGAGAATTCTGACTGGAAAGATGGTGGTGAACCAGAGCACAGCGCCTCAGGAGAAGTGCCTTCCTTTTGGTGGGAGAGGGCTGAAGTAAGAGGAGCACCAGAAAGTTCAACTTGCTGGAAATTTCCTGGACATTTTCATGGTTGTCAAAATTGGGCTTCTTTGGATCTTGGGAGAGGGAAGTCTGGTTTCAGGATGTGCAGGGAGCTCCTTTGTAACCACTATTACAGTGAAACCAGGCGTTGCTCAGCCAGGCCAGGCCTCCTCTGGGCTCAGAGGTTTGACTGAGGTAGTAGTCAGGAGGAAGCCACCGGCACCCGGGCCTGGAAGAGCCCCAACAGGTGAGAAAGAGCAGTTTACCTTAGGCCGTACCTTCAGTGTGTGGCCCACTGGACCCGTCCAGCAGCTGAAGATGGGACACTGCTCTACCAGACATGAGGGTCAGTGACAGGACTATTCTAGTGCTATTATGCCACAACAGCCCTAGTCTGAGACTCATCTGCTCCTAATAGTGCTGTCTCTTCTCCTACACCAGTCCTTGCACAGTAGTGTGAGAAAGCTTCCTTATATTACATTTTGAGCACCAAAGACACTCAAAAGTTTTCAAATAAACCAGATGTGGTGCCATAGGCCTGTGAGGCTGAAGCAAGAGGACTCCAAGTTTGAGTCTAGCCTGGGAAACTTAGCAACATAATGAGACCATGTCTCAAAATAAAAAATTTAAAAGGTTTTGGAATCCCATGGTGAATGTAGTCATTATGTATTGCAAACATGTTCTAAAAAGAAGGGGTGGAGATGTAGCTCAGTGCAAAGGGCCCAGGTTCAATCCCCAGTACCATAAAAAAAAAAAAGAAAAGAAAAGAAAAATCAAATAAATTCTGCCCCCCAAATAAAAAGCTATAAACACATTATTCATGTTTCTTAATTAAGGCTATCCAAGTTTAGGAAAGATTAAACATCAAAGAAAATAAACAAACTAGCTAATATAATTTGCATAAATGTTTTATCTAGATGATAAATACTTTGAGTTGAAAGGAGTCAGGAAATGCTGCATATATAAGTTTAGTGGTCAGATCAGGACTTAAGCAAACAGAAAAAGGCATATGAACATGAGATTTCTACTGTCACAGCAGGAGCAAAAATGTCCTCTTCAAGGAAAAGTAAATTCCTGGTGGTTAACTTTAAGTACAGCAAAGTCAAGGGAAACCATCTTGTTATTGTTTAGTCAAATCCGAATTTAGAGAAAGGGAGACAAATTTAAATATGCTGTTATTCAAGATGTAGTACTGGTTAACATTAAAAGTTAATTTTAACCTTTCAGTTATTTATCATATGAAAAGTAAACACTGCCTCGCAATGACTGTGTAGAAGTCCACTTTAAAGTTCCAGCTCATTTATGAATGTTTTACCACCTAAGTTACAAAACAAGTATCAAATTTCAGGCAAACATAATCAGCTCCATTGCAGGTGAATAAGGGTGAGTGAAACAGAGATGGACAATTGGTGTTACTAGCTGAAGCAAAACACGAAAAGGTCAAGTGTTGCACCAGCATTTACACAGAACTAAGTAGCTTTCGTCTTTATGTAACTAACTCTCTTGCCAAATTCTTTCTGGGCACTATTTCTACACAGACTGCCAAGCAGCAAATAGTTGTGCCACCTAATGAGGTGAATACCAAGCACTAAGGAGTCACACACATTTTCCTGGAATTGAAGATTAATGTTGGAATAGATGCAAACATTCAATGAGATAAGAAACTCCAAAATGCAAAATCCAGATGACACACTGGTTTTCCAGCTGGAAGCCACTAATGATCTAACCCTAAACAAGAGATGTTTAGTACACTAGACAGGAAATAAACTCATCAAATTCTACAGTATTCAAGGTGAGTGGTCACAGCCTTTAGCATGAATTGTAAGTCTGAATCATATGAAAGGAGTGCTAGTTAGCATCAAGAAGGAACACTGGACTGTGAGCTGGAAAAAAAACTAGTTTATTCATGCTTGTGGGCTATGTGACCTTAAACTCTCTAAGACTCTGTGAAGTCAAAATAACAACACCTACCCTGACTATTTCATAGGTCTATTGCCAGAATCCATAAGACAATCTCCAAAATGCTGTGAGTCACACTATACAAGTGAAACTGAAATTAAGCAGTCTGCAAAGAATAAATTTACACCTACGATTGGACTACAGAGAATAAATTGCCTAAGAAAAATAGCTAGAAGAGGCTGACAGCATGGTTATCAATAAATGTGCTATTATTATTGTTTCTTAGAAACAAGAAGCAAAGTTTATATCATTGTTAAAGAATTCACTAACCAAAAAGAGGCTCAGTGTCAATGCCACTTCACTTGGGCTGATGTATCCTGGAAAGAAATATTCTAATACGGACATATGTAAAATCTGACTTTAATGTAACCATACTATGTGACAATCAAAGTTCAATCTGAAACTCATGAAGAATGGAGGAAATAAAACTATTAGAAGTATTAAAGAAAATAAACTGACAACATGGGTTTGGATCCCTTTCATAGTCCAGGACTATATAATAACATACACATGCAGCCAGAATCTAACATACTCCAACCAGGTTTCTACACACCAGGAATGCAGGGAAGACCGTCTCACAAGCTTTGCCTTTTTCATTAGCTAGTGCTACATATGCAAATTCACCATGCGTTTATTGAATTCTTAATATCTAGAGATTTAGCTACTATTCAGTCTTGCAAAATGTTGCTTAATGTCATTAGCACCGTACAAAACTGATAGTATGGTTTGGGGATTTAGCTCAAGTGGTAGAGCGCTTGCCAACAAGCACAAAGCTCCAAGTTCGATCCCCAGCAACCCCCAAAATAATGATAATGTGAATACTTCCAATGTATTAGGTTAATTTAAGTGTAAACAGCAAAATATTAGGTTCTTTCAATATTGACTGTCACCCAGATAAACTTCGTATGCTGAAATAGATTATGGATTGTATCTAAGTATCAGTGATAAAAGTCTTCATCGAGAACAATACATATTAGTCATGAAATAAGGTACTGTTTGTAGTTCTATTGCAAAGGATTCCAAGTTTTTAGTGTAAGTCGCTATGAACATTTGAAACACTTTATTTACTGAATGTAGGTAAAGTACAGTGCAGAAAGAAGCATTCAAGTAAGTGATGAGGGTAAGCTACAGTAGTATGGAAACATCAGTCTGCTGATGAACACTTCCGGGAGAAACACCTGCAGAATGCTGCATTGTTAGCCAGAGTACTACATTTTACGATTTGTTCATTTATTTTCTTAATGTTGTCTTCTTTTTCGATATTAACAAAATAAGTCATTTAAAAAGTCTCTGTTCTCCCTATTTTGCCTGCCTCAACAGGGAGAAAAATCTAAAACTATTCTAAAAATGTAATGCCTCTTACTTTTTAAAAATAGAAGAAAAGGTAAAACTACTAACATATAGTTTTCATGGCCTATTACGATTCTTGATGTACAAATCTACACATATTTGTATGTACTAATTATAAATAAAAATTGGTATATATCAGTTTTTAAATATTTTTAGTAGATACAAAATTATATTTAAGTATTATAAATAATATTAGGTAGGCCTTCCAACTGCAGAGATGTTTCCCTGCACAAGACTCGGTCAAACTTTAAGAGTTCATCAAGACCCCAGTCAGGAACAGCTGGAAAGACTTATGCAATTAAACTACAGTTCTAAATGACAGTATTCATGCTGGCATCTTACCTTCCCAGGCTTCAGGTCTCAACACCCTTCTAACGCAGGGAAAATCTCATGCCCCAACTTGGAATAAGACAAAGAGAAGCCAGCATCAGTTCACTTCCTGACAAAAGAAGTTGAGTATTAGAGCTGGGCAAAAGTCACAGTTGTCACTCTGCAGTTTCCTGTGTATAAAATGAAATAATTACGGATGAGATGATGGAGTATTTTTCAGCTGCCTTCCAAAGGAGAAGGTAGCTCCTCCTGGAGGTGAATGGTAGACACTAAGCAAAAGGATAACCAAAATTCAGAAGCAAACACATCATTGTATATAGTTTCATTATGCAGCAATAAGAAGAAAATGAAGAGACTTAAGAGCAAGATACACACTGCCTTTCATTGGCCCTCAGCTTCCTAGAACAGCAACGAGCTAAGTCAAATTATTCTAGAGGGGAGCTCCTATTCTTGGACAAGTGACATAAATATGACAAACTCAGGCAGAAGAGAAGGAGACCTAAGACAGCAGGCTGCTTGCCTTGTTGCATAACCACATCCCACCAGGTATGAGAAGCACAGTGATATGGTGAAATGTGAGGTCTTTTGGAGATTTATCCTCTTTCAAGTTTTGTTTAAATGTGGCAAGGTCAAGAAAGATGTATCAGTTGTTCCTCCTGAGGACACTAGAGTCTCAAATGAGAAGGTTACTAAAATGAAAAGTGTTAACAAAATGCACAGCTAAACAGAGCAGCTGTTTAATGCATCTGCATCTGATCTAAGCTTTGATGCTATTATTTCCATTCTGTGAAAAATTCTAAAGACCAGTCTAATGACTAATGATTAATAAAACATATGGTAGAGTACCAAAAGTCAAAGTAAAAATGATTCTGCCCTAATGAATATCATAGAGACATTTTAATCCCCCTCCCCTGGAACTACAACCTTCTATTAAATTTAGAGATGAAGTCTTACCTAAAAAGAGTGCCAAGAACCAACCTATCTTAACCAACTGACTTCATAAAAACCTTAATGCCTTCTGTGGTTGTTAAAATGACTTGTAAAATCCTGACAATTCCTTCTGGAAACTTAATTTAGTAAAATATACAGTGAAGTCCAGCAAAACAGCTAATAGACGAAAATACAATATACAGTTAAATAAGGCAATATGTCAAACACAACAGCACAATACATGTTGGTTTCCTTACATTTTCTAATTAAAAGTGACCCTCGTTCTAGTAATTTTACTTTTGTATAACTAGCCTTTTATACATCACATTTGTACTCCTAAACTGCATCTCCTAAAGAGACCTCAGTCTTTTATCACCTAACAGATGCTCACGTCCACCTGTCCCGCAGCAGGACTGACACTGCGGATAGGGACAGAGTGGTCTCAGCCCAAGCCAGAGGGACCCTCCTTGTTCTGAGCTTGTGGCTGTGTGAGCAGGTGCTGCACTGAAGGATCCTGCAGGAGCCAGAGCTTACCATGCCACTCTGGGTAGCAATTTCAACAGGAAGTGCTTTGCAGCAAGTTAGACCTTCTCCCATCACCAAGTTCCATGTCCACGCTGTGCAATCTGGGCTCTGAGGTCATCTGCAGGATGGGTCACGGGTCACATGGGGGACAGTGAGGGAGCAGGAGATGCCTCACCCAGCTGGTAACGCAGGCACGGTGAGGACAAACCTCCCCCAGTGCTTGCTCTGTGAATCCAGCTGGAAGACAGGGTGACGTGTGTCTAACCTGTCCAAGAAATCAGGGCTGGAAAGCTGCTGCCTGGACTGTTCGGTGGTGAAAGATTTTTGAAGTAGACAGCAAGAGATCAAGTGTCCTGTCAGTTTCCCTTCTGGGTAACATCACTCTGTAGGGGCCTGCACATCTCACTGTTTTAAGCTATTTACAATTCTGTAAATTGTAGAAAACGTATGCTATGACAAATGAATTTTGTTCAGTAAAAGACAACAGGCTGCTCTGCGGGCACTAATCAGTTTCAACCCTATTTGTAAATGCATTTCATCATGCCTGATAACCTGAATTTGTGTTAGTGAATTCTGCTTTGCATCAGCTGTGAGATCTGTTAGCTCCCTCATTAAACAATCAATTCCTCATTAATCAGTTAATGTACCTTTGATATATGTTCACATTATAGTTGTATAAATTTTATAAATGCTTTAAAGGTCACCCACTGAGATGCTGAGAGACTGATCTTGCAGAACAAGGTGAACCAGTAGCTGCTTCTGCACAGAGCACGCCCAGGTTGTCTCTTCCAAAGCAGAACTTTAAATTCCTGGTTCATGGTTTCTCTAGATTGTTTCCTTCTCTACTAATTTTATGCTTTGTTTTTGTTGTTGGTTTACTTATGGCTGACAGATTATTTCCCATCAGTAAGAACAAGCAGGACTCAGGCTTTACAGTTTGACACTCTGAAGATTTCAGTAGATGAATGACGATAGAAATCTATTCTCTGTTGGGTGAGAGATGACACAGAATCTGGTTAGACTTGGAAAAAATTCTTTCTCTATTTGTCTATTTTTTTAAAAAAGCTCAACTCAATTAAAAATGTTACGTCCACTGGGAAGGGAAACAACTCTTGACACTAGAGCCAGTGAGAATCTGTATTTCTGTGTTTACTCTTGTGTCACATTTGTAGACCTGAAGCTATATTCTGTCTCTTATGTGCCTGAAATTCAGAAAGGCTCTTACTTTTCATTTTATGAGGATGACGTATCTATCTACAATTCCAGTGAAAAGTGATAATGGCAAACTGGGGTAATGTTAGTAAGGACCAAGGGTATAGAATGGTTGAGAAATACATAGATGACAAAATTCGCATGTTTTGAGGAGGATTCTTACTTTTTTGGCTTGAGTGGGTGCTGCTGATAAAGGAAACTCCAAAGGAGGACGTTTATAAGAGAAGACAATAAAATTTTATCCTGCCCATTCACAGGATTTTAAATTTCTTGAGAATAAGATCCTAGCATTTGTCTTTTGGTCTGCCCATCCATTGTTCATCTTTCTAGCACTTTTGGGTACATACTGTGTGTCAAACATTGGACAAAAAATGTATATATGCTGTCTGAGTATGTGTTTGTGGATCTTTTTATCCACACCATAATCCATAGTAGGTACCCAGCAATATCTGAATAAATTATGTAAAATGCCTCCTTCCAAAAAAGTATTTATCTACTGAGGTTATTCATGAATTATGGTATGAAGTCTCAAAGTAAAGGAGCTCAGTTCTTACTGAGACAGAGACAAATAAGCTCTTGTAAAAATTGAGTACTTCTAAAATTCCCAGGATAAGGAAATTGAACTTCTAATGCTTTAAGTGGTTTTACTGGTTCCCTCACTAATGGGGAAAAAAGTCTTACAAGCTCATTTATATTTGTACAATCATGCTTTTATATTTTTGCAAAAACTCCTTTTAACACCAGAAGACTGACCAAAGGGTCATGAGCCTGGGGAGATTTTTACCCTCTAATGGAGTTGCCAAGGTAATGTGTGTTATGAAACTACACATATCCTATTTGAAATTTTATATCTTATATGTCCCTAGGGTACCTTATGCCATCCCACCAATGATTTTTAAAAAATGACCTTCAGACATGTTTTCAAGAACACATTATACCTGAAAAATAAAGGTAAGACTCATGATAAAACAAATTGCCCTGGGTCAAGCTTTTTTTTGCCAATAAAGAATCACACCTGAGGAATTTCTACCATTTACCACCCTATCTTTAATGACTAAGAATATAATGTTTAAAATGCACTTTCTTCCAGAATCACAATATCTCATTAGTTAATTTCTGCTATGTAAAAACTGCACTAGAATGGGAAAATAATTTCAAAAATAACTTTAAAAGAGGATGTCGCGAGTAAAGTTATCACCTTTAATTGATAGTTGCATTTTGTTCTTCACAATTTTGATGCCATGACTCAAAAAAGACTGGAACTCACTTTCAGGTCCATATTAGTCAGGTAACAAGACTCTCAAGAACCCTTTGTGCTCCTCTCCTGACTCGTCATCTCGTGACCCAAATTGACAGGATCCAACCCAAATAAACTGAATAGGCTGAAGTGGTAAACAATCTTGACAAAGGCAAGATCACATCACTGGAAAACCACATTTTACTAAAGAGATCTTCATACCAACAAGAAATTCTCTTTGCTCTGTTTGACCATCTCAACTCTCAGTATCACCCCCGAAAAAAGGGAACATGAAAAAAAAAAAAAAAACCAAGGCAACAAAATGCCTCCAAAGACTCCCAACAATCCCAAAGCAGATCCTACAAGGGGCATCAGTGGAAAGAAAACAAATGTCAGATAGCTGAGCTGCACAAAATGATTAGAGGAAACAAAGAAAGTTCAGTGAACTCCAAAATGACATACAACCCAAAGGACGGTATAACAAACTGATCAATGTGGTTATGGAAGAAACAAATAAAAACTGAAAGAGCTGACCTAAACTGGTTAAAATATGAACAAAAAATTTACCAAAGAAATAGACTCCATGAAAAGATGCCAAACAGAAATCCCAGAGATAAAGAACTGTACTGAACATGTGAACAGTGGAAATGACCAATGTGAGGACAGGGTTTCAGAAATTAAGGACAAAATGGAAATATATGACGATATACTTCAAGAACTCTTAAAAACAGTAAGAGAGCAAGGAAAATTCATCCGATAGCTACTTGATGATGCTAAGAAGACTACCTGAAGGCTAACTGGAGTTAGAAATTAGAGGAGTGCACACATATAATAAAAGATCTGTTTACAGAAATCATAGCAGAAAACTTTCTAAACATGGGGGAAAACTCAACATATAGGTGACTGACTCTTTCAGAATGTCAAATAACTCAATGAAAAAAGAAGCTCCCCACTATACATCACAGTCAAAATCTCACAAGTCCAACACGAGGACAGACTCTTAAAAGCTGTCAGAGAAAAACAAAACAAAAAAATCACCTATAAAGGTAAACCGATTAGGATTACAGAAGACTTTTCAACACATATTTTAAAGACTTACAGAGTTTGGAGTGAAGTGTTTCAAGCCTTAAATGTAAATAACTTCCAGCACAGACTAACATATCTTGCAAAATTATCTTTCAAAATCAAGGGAGAAACAAGGACATTCCATGACAAAGAAATCCGTAAGAAATTCATGAAAACCAAACCAGCGCTCCAAAAAATACTCAAGAAATATCCTAGACAGACAAGTAAGTTAACAAAGCTAAAAAGTCTGATGGAATGAATATATCAAGCAAGGTAAATAAATAGTTAAAGAAAAAGGGAAAAATAAGTCCA
Source organism: Hystrix cristata (assembly GCA_004026905.1). Taxonomy (NCBI): domain Eukaryota; kingdom Metazoa; phylum Chordata; class Mammalia; order Rodentia; family Hystricidae; genus Hystrix; species Hystrix cristata. The sequence goes on from PVJO010001888.1 coordinate 51,751, forward strand.
CAAGATACAAAGAACACAAAGACAAGAATAAGTCAGTACTTTTTAGTAATAACTCTCAATGTAAATAGTCTCAACTACCCAATTAAAAGATACAGATTGGTAGACTGGATGAAAAACAACACCCAATGGTTTGTTGCATTCAAGAAACTAAACCAAAAGGAAATTCAGACTAACAATCAAAGGAAGGAAAATAATAGTCCATGTACCAGAACCCCTAAAATGCAGGAAGAGCAATCTTATCCTCAGACAAGGTGGACTTCAGGCTAAAACTGATCAGAAGAGGCAATAAAGACCGCCACATTTTAGTTAAGGGAACAATTCAACATGAAGAGATAACAATTTTAAGTACATGTGTACTAAATATTGGTGCACCCAACTTCATAAAACAAACTACTGGACATAAAAGATCAAAAACATCAGCACAATCACAGTGGGGGAATTCAATACCCCACTTTCACAAAGAGACAGATTAAGAACAAACAACACAGCTGAACCATACTTTCAAACAAATGGACTTAATAGATATCTACAGTGTTCTACCCTACAACAGAGTACACATTCTTCTCAGTGGCATACAGAACTTTCTCCAAAATAGATCACATACTAGTCCAAACTTTCTCTAAAATAGATCACATACTAGTCCAAAAGCCTGCTTAAATAAACACAAAAGAACAGAAACCATCCCATGTATACTATCAGATCATAGTGCACAGAAACTAGAAATCAATCAACAAAAGAAACCACAGAAATCTTACAAACACCTGGACATTAAATGCAGTAGGTCAAAGAAATCAAGGAAGAAATTAAACAATTCCCAGATTTACATGATAATGCCACTACAACATACCAGAACCTACAGGACACTATGAAAGCAGTCCCAGGATGGGGACTTTGTTGGTCAATGCTCACCTTACAAAAACAGGATGAGCTCATATAAATAACCTAATGATGGACTTAAAGATATTAGGGAAAAAAAAGATACTAGAAAAACAAGAACAGTCCAAACCCACTACAAACAAAGAAATCATAGAAATAAGAGTAGAAATAAAGTGGAGAATAAAAAAAACACTAAGAATCAATAAATTGAATAGCTGGTTCTTTAAAGATTAAATAAAATAGACAAAACCCTTAGCCAAAGCAAAGCAAAGCAAAGCAAACAAACCCAAGCAAAAGAGAACAGACTCACATCAATGAAATTAGAAATGAAAAAGGGAAAATCACAAAAGACACCACTGAGATCCAAGAGATCATTACTTAATCACTATGAAAAATTGTACTCCAACAAATTGGAGAATCTTGAAAAAATGGACAGATTCCTAGACACATACAAATCAACAAAACTGAATCAAAAAATAGGATGTTGATGTAACTAGAAACCTAAAATGTGTGGCACACGATTTTGGACCAGGCAGTAGATGCAGGTCTAAGGGGCAGTAAGAAGAATATAAACAGAGGCTTCAAGTACAAAGAGGAATCTGCTATGAAGACTGAATTTGGCCCCATAAGTGACCCCAGATGATACCCTGAGGAGTGGAATTCCCTAGGTGAGACAGCCCAAATGCCTGATCTGTAGAATTATGAACAATGAAAACCACCTTTAGGGTGATTTATTATGTAAACCACTACAAAAACACAAGTGAAGATGTGATAAAGGAAACCACAGAAATTTGAGAAACCTTAAAAATTCATAGAAGTGGCTATTTTGATCAATTCATTACAAATAAAATTGAAAACCTGGATGAAATGAATAATTTTATAAGAAAATATAATTTACTAAAAATGCCCCCAAAAGAAACAGTCTAAATAGACATATTTCCAGAGAAGAAAACACCAACAGATCATTCTCCATAAAAGAAATTTAGGAGCTAGTTCTAAAAACAAACAAAAGACCAAAAAAAAAAAAAAAAAAAAAAAAAAAAAAAAAAAAAAAAAAAAAAAAAAAAAAAAAAAAAAAAAAAAAAAAAAAAAAAAAACCCAAGAAAACAAACAATAAAAACCCGGGGGCTGGGGATTTAGCTTAGTGATTAGAGTGCTTGCCTTGCAAGCACAAGGCCCTGAGTTTGATCCCCGCCACCACAAAAAAAAAAAAAAAAAAACCCTTATTATCTAGACAGTTGCATAGAGAATTCTACCAAACTTTAAAGATCAGATAAATTCTAATGCTAAATTAGTCTAAGACCTGGAAAATTCAAGATTCTTTCAATAAAATGAAAATATTGATCCTAAAACAAAACAAAGATTATATAAAATAAGAAAACTATAACCAGTCTTTTATGAATATCAATGCAAAAATCTTAAATAAAAAATATATATGCTATAACAGCAGACCATTAAAAGAATAAATGGGCTGCTCACTTCGGCCACACATATTCTAAAACTGGAACAATATAAAGGTCAGCAAGACCCCTGCACAAGGATGGCATGCAAATTCATGAAGTGTTGCATATGAAAAAAATGGACTGTACTACAGGAATACAAGAATAATTCAAAATCAGGAAATACTAATCATGTAGGTGTGTATAGTTGAAGAGAAAAAAACACAATCATGTCCATAGACTCAGAAAGGCATTTGCTAAAATCCAACCACCATTTTTGATTAAAAATAACACTTGATGAACGTGGGCACTTCTTGGTATGATTCTAGAGCGGTGGTGGCAAACTTACAGCATGTGTGCTGCAGCGGCCTGTTTCAATCACGGAAAGCTCTAAAAGGTTCACCATCACTGTTCTAGAGGATGACCACCAGCTCCAGTCCCCTGAAGAAGACTGTAAAGACCTGGACAACACAGGAAAAGCAACTCCCTGAAGGTCCTAGAGATGGTTCACATTTGTCTGGTGGAACAGAGACAGGGACAAGTAAGCACCTGTCTTTGCAGAGTTTCCTAGGGGTCAGCTCAGCAGCACAGCCCCATGCACAGAACACTTTCTGACCATGGGAACTAGAAAAAGCAGCTATGAAACCACCAAATTCAGAAAGAGTAGCGCATTCTGGATAAGAACATATTGAGGAGGGGGAATCCCCAAACTGTGTATTCACATCTCTGAGTAACTCCTAAAACCCATCCACATAACAGACTTAAAACAGCTCCCTTAAAAACAAAATATCTAAACAGAATGGAGTTGCCACACAAGAAACAGTTTGGAGAAGCCCAATCAAGAAAATTGCTTACTGAGGAAAAGAAACAATGCTCATTGGAGAAAAAAACAGAATCTAGAATCTCCACAATTTAACATTTATAATGTCTCAGAAACAGTACAAAATCACATCGCATTCAGAAAACCAAAAATGGTGAACACTGTCAAGAGAAAAGAAAATAAACTGATGACTCAAGCCCTAAATCAAGATAATATTGGAACTACTAGATAAGAATGTTAAGCCACAATTAAAACTATCCTCAATTAAGCAAACCAAAACATTTACATAATGTATAAAAATCTCACTGAGAAATGGTAAGTCTTAGCAGAGATACAAAAACAAAATCCAAGAATGGGGTGGTAGCACTTAATAAGACATAAATAAATCAATATACCTTAACATAAACTCTCTCTCCCAGCCAAAAGTTAGCATCAGGTTTACAGGCACAAATATTAGAGGCATTCCTACAAAGTTAAAACAAGAAAATTTCTGGGCATGGTGGCACATACCTGTAATCCCAGCACTTGGGAGGCTGAGGCAGGAGGAATACAGTGAGTTCAAGCCCATTTTGGGCTACATAGTGAGTTCAGCGCCAGCCCAAACTACATAGTGAGACCCAGTCTCAAAAATCAGAAAACAAAACCAAAAAAAAAAAAAAACAAAAAAAGAAAATGTCAAAAATACCCATGCTTCTGTTACTAAATAACATACTGAATGTCCTAAAATACAATTAAACAAGCTACACAAAAGGTACAGCAATTAGAAAGAGGTAAGTAAAACCACTTTTATAGATGATGTGATTATATACATTGAAAACACAAGGAAATAAAATGGAAAACTCCTATAAATAGTAACAGAATTCAGTAAGACAGTGAGAGCAACTGATACATAAAAATCACTCACCTTCTTATATACAAACAGTTACCAGAAGACAGAAAGGAAGAAAAGGCCCATCTCACAGTAAAAACAAAATGATGAAATAATGAATAAACTTAAGATATAAAACTTATATATAGAAAAGTTTAAAACATATTCTAAGGTAGGTTCAACATAAAAACATATAAATTCTAAGTTAATTTATGAATATAAATGTCACCCAATATCTAAAAACTGAAACCATGGGAGTTCTTGAAAAATATCATCGGCTTGGGGTAGGGGGTGAAAGGTAGAGCACCTAAACGATAGACTTTGTTGATTATGGTGTGAAGTTCATCAATTGTTGCAAGGATCAGGGTAGAGGACAATTAGGAAATTTCTGCTTAAAGTTACCCTTTAAAGAAAAGGAGTAACACAAGTGAATTCCACCGTAACTCTCAGCTGTGATGATTTGTGATGACGACTCAGGACACTGAGCACGTTGTGCCCACAGCAGTGGAGTCCACAAGAGAAACAGCACATGAGGCAGTCTGGAGGAAACCAGGCACATGCTTCCGAGACTTCTCCTAGTGCAGTCACACAGAACATACCTATTTACTCCAGTCACAAACTGTGACAGTACATGTGAAGGGCTGTCTACCAGGGAAGCGGATCTGAGACTCAGTGCCAAGTTTTTACTAGAAGTTGGTCATGTATGTATTTTCTGCCTAGCACACATCCAAATCCCTGACTTTTTTTTTTTCCAACCAAGAACATGTATTGGTACATTATATACATAATGATCACATTCATCATGGTTTTGTACCTATACATGATGTATCTTGATTTTCCCCCCCTTCCCCACCCCTCCCTTCTGCTCCCCCTTCCCTATTTACAGCAGGTTTATTTATATTTTTCCATTTTTCCCTTTCCCCTTTCTTTCCTTTTTCCCTTCCTACTTTTCCCCCTCCTCCCTCTCTAGTTCTCCTCTCTTTTGAATACTATGTTCCTTTTATATAATATTTATTACACTTCTTTGCCCTTATTTACACTTATGGTTTCTCATATCAGAGAAACAATTTGATGTGTACTCATGAGTGTCTGATTTATTTCACTTAAGAGTATGTTCTCAAGGTACATCCATTTACCTACAAATGTCTCTAGTTTATCCTTTTTTATGGCAGAGTAGTACTCCATTGTGTAGAAAAACCACATCTTGTTGAGCCATTCATTAGTTGTTGGGCATCTAGGTTGTTTCCAAAACTTAGCTATTACAAATCGTGTTGCTATGAACATGGTTGTGCCTATCTCGCTGTGCTATGATGATTTTAATTCTTCTGGGAAGATACCAAGCAGAGGAATAGCTGGATCAACAAATCCCTGACTTTTAAGAAAAAAGCAGGTGCTCAGTATAAACCACCCTGTCTATGCGAATAGTTTAGGCACAGCAAGACACCCTTTCCAATCAGGGAGAGCATTACATATGTGTAGGGAACCCCACATCAGCCAAGCTCCCAGGCACTAGCCAGCCCCCAAGCAGTCCTGATGAGCTTGGTCTATTCTGCACATCTTGAAGATGGAAGGCCTAAATATGAATCTACATCCCAAAGTCATGAAAGATAGAATTAACCATGTAAAAATAAAAATATGAAATTTATTAATGGCCTAAATTCACCAGGACTACATTCACAAGGAAGTGACAAGTTAGGATAGAATGTTTAAACTCATATTTAAGATGTTTAAACTCATAAAAGATTTTAAATCTTTTAATGTCCTTATCATAAAAATTCCTAAGAATAGATACTAAAAAAATACAACTTAATAGAACAATGAGGGAAAACACTGTCGACACAAAAAGAAATACAAATGGCTCCACCTCATCTATTGTGTGTGAATTAAAACAATACTGAGGTATCATGTCCCCTTTATCAGACTGGGAAAAGTCCAAAGTCAGACGAAAAAACTCTGCTAGGAAAGGAGATACTCTCATGTGCAGCTGGGTAGGAGTTCAAATGTCTATGCAGAACAACTTTGCAACATCTGCCAAAATTATACATAAACATTCCCTTTAGCCCAGCCAGTTTTTTGGAATTTACTTGCATTTTATAAATGACATGCATGTCAGTGATTCATTGTGGCATTGTATCTGCCTCAGCAGAAGAAAAGAAACAACCCAAATGTCTATTAATATAGTTAAATATATCACAATATCTTCACAAAATACTATGCATCTGTAATAAAGCAGTCCATATTGACATGGACAGATCTCTAAAGTGTGTTATGAAATGAAAACAGCAAGACAGAAACTGTAAAAACTGATAGAAAATAAAATTCCAGGGTGGTATCAGTTCATACGGCTATGCATCACATGAGGATGTCTCAGCTCTCATAACAATGTCATACAAACGTAACTCATGTATTGTGGGATGCTGCTGGAAACAAACCTAATGCATTGCCAGTCAGACAAAAGTAGAGCACGTTTAGTTATGCACAGTGCATAATACTGACACAATAAACTACTGTGAACTGGTTTATGTATTTGCTGTACTGTACAATGTAGGCCTATGCAGAAAGTTTTCTGTAAAGCGCTATGCTGTGCTATGCCAGCAGCAGGCTTGCACACTTTTATTCACCACATCACGCGGCTGCACAGAGCACACGTGCTGAGTGACTGACTTGTGCCATCTTGGTTTATGTAGGCACACTCTGATGCTGGCACAATGAGATAACTGCCTAACAGTGCCTTTCTCAGGACATATCCCTATCGTTAAGCAATACGTGACTATAACATGCATAAATATATGTGAGAAGCAGTAAACTTTTAAAATCAGTCGTTGGAAGGAGCTGAATAGAAAATACACAAATCAAGAGTAAGGAGTAGGGGGTTGGGATTTGGCTCAGTGCTTAGAGTGCTTGCCTTGCAAGCACAAGGCCCTGAGTTCGATCCCCAGCACCAAAAAAAAAAAAAAAAAAAAGTAAGGAGAAACAATTTTCATTGTATACCTTTTGCTATTGCTTGATTTTTTAGATCATGTTAATTTATTACCATTTTTAAAATGTCAGTGGCTCCTGTAATCAAAACTGAAGCAGAAAAAGAAAAAAAAAACTGAAGCAGTACTAGGAAATGGCTGCTAAGGAGTAATGATGACATGAGATAAAACTGTGTCCAACGTCCTTTCTTCGTTTCTTTGCCAATCAATGAGAGTGAGTTCAGAGGCAGATGTCAGACTAAGGGCCTCCCAGACAAGACCTGTAGTTTCAAAGGGCCTCAACTTAACTGCCTTAAATTATAAGAGAAGGGAGGGATGAGAAGAGAAGACAGTAATGTAAAGATCTAAATTCTGAAGTTTAAAAATTGCTTCTATTAAATATATATATATATATATATATATATTTTTTTTTTTTTTTTTTGGTGCTGGGGATTGAACTCAGGGCCCTGCACTTGCTAGGCAAATGCTCTACCACTTGAGCTAAATCCCCTTATATTAAATATTTAGCTGCAGTCACTTATATAAGCAACTAAATGAAAACAGAGATCTAGGCCAGTAGTTGGAGTGAACTGCATGACCAAAAAGCACAAGCCTAACCTGCAAAGCCCTGTTCAAACACAAAAGCCCTCCCTCAGCCTCCAAATCTCAACAACAGGAGGTGAACTACGAAGACAGCAGCCCCAAGGAGGACATACTTTTCATGACTACCTCAGCTTTTGCTTGGAAGAAAACAACAAAGATCATCCAACAGGACAGCGCAAAGGCCACGAAAGTCAATGGCCTCGAAAGCTCCTCCCAGAAAATTGCCAGAATGGCTTCATTTCAGAGCAGCGGTTTTCACAGTTTTTGTTAGAATGTGATCATTGCCATGGACAACTGTTTTACGCTTTTTATTTTCCCTAACAATATTAAATTATCCCATTCCTATCCCATTACTGTTCACTAGGTGGTATTATGGGATGCACGTTTGCATTCCTTCAAGATTCATATGCCGAAATCTTCACCCTCAATGGAAGGTGGAGCCTTGGGAAGTGACTAGGTCATGAGGGTGAGTTCTTCTCATGGGATTAGTGTCCTCAGAAAGGACAGGAAAGCTCCCGCTTCTTCTGCCATGTAAGTATACAGCAAGAAAGTGTCCATACAGAAACCAGGATGACTACCCGCATTAGGAACAGAATCAGCTCCAGAACTATGAGAAATAAATTTCTCCTGGTTAAGCCACCCAGTCTACAATATTCTGTTAGAGCAGCCTGAACTAACTACAACACATGGAGGGGGCCGCATAGTGGTAGTAATAGTAACTTGTAGTTTATTGGCAGTTGTACCACAAGGACCCAAATCTGCCAAATCTGAACTTGCTGGGTAAAACTGTAAGTTATCCCAAGATTCTGGACTTCAAATTGAATGGGAGTTCAAGTGAGAGGGCCTGAATATATAACTAGATGGTCTGCAGATGAGGGTGGTATTTTGTTTTCCAAAATCTATTTTCTCTACTAAGCAATGGCACCTACGGAAAATGAATATGAGTAACGACTACAAGGTGAATACAATCACAGAGTCTGATACACAGACCACCTCCTGCCAATTTTAAGAGTTGTTTAAAGATTCCTCTAAGAACTTTTGTCAGCAAGCTTATACTACAGAGACTCACAGCAATCTTGGTAATACTATCAAGGTACTGACGTCCATGATATTCAAACATTATCTAGATACTTCAACAGTTGGAAGCAAGAGGACACAAATTAATTTCTGATGCACATTGTGGCTACCATACAGGAAGCATGTTGACCATGATAAAATAAGCAGATGTTCCCAAGTTCCCAAATTGTACCTCTACTTCAAAGGAGTTTCAGATGCTGCACATTTACCATGACATTACCCTCAATATCAAGCCAGTTCAGAATGTGGACCAAACTTTGTAATTTATAAAGACTGCAAAGTTAGGTGGGAGAAGCTCTACAGTTGTAGCATGTGTCAAAGAGGGAACCAAACTCAAAGAAGTTGACACTTATACAACTCTTAATATTCTCACATTTGTGGTGAAACAGTTTGCAGATTTCACAGGTAACACAGTTGCTTACAATGTGAAATATCCTGGGGCTGGGGATTTAGATCAAGTGGTAGAGTGCTTGCCTAGCAAGCACAAGGCCCTTAGTTCAATCCCCAGCCCCCCGCCCCCCCAAAAAAGAAAGCAAACAATGTGAAATATCCTGGTCTCTTGACAAGCACTGAGACTTAGCTGGATGGAGAACTGTTTGTTTTTTGCATGCTATACATGTGACTCTGTGTAAGCGGTACAAAATTCATGATGCCAAGGAACTAACCAGTGATATGAGCTCTGATCCACCAACAACTCTATGCTCTTTTTTAAAATATGTATCAAGATGAGTCAACTGGAAAGCTAGTTTGCAGATGGCACCACACAGACCCTGGGAAAGAGTACAAAGACATAAATATATCCCAGAAGGTGCCAAAAAGGAGGCTGCATCAAATTTCTAAGTTCAAAGAGCACCATTTCTGCTTCAACTCAAAGTAATATGGATGTTTTTGATGCCCATTCCTTTGTAAAGATAGAATTCTTCATCTGATTTCAGTTTTCTTTTGCTGATGAACTTCCTTTAACATTTCTTCTAGCACGATGATGAATGCTTACAGCTATTCCTTGTCTATGAAAGCCTTAGGCTGTAACTCATCCAAAGTCTATTAACTTTTGACCATTACTTCTTCAAATATATTTTCTCTTCTGTCCTGTTCTTTGAGATACCTTATTACATATATCAGACCTCCTGATGTCATTCCATAGGTCACTGGGACAGTGTGTTCTTTCAGTCTTTTTTCTTCTGTAACTAGACAGTCCCTGACTTAAAATGCTTTGACTTACACTTTTTCAACTTTACAATGGTGTGAAAGCTATATGCACTTCGTGGAAACTGTGCTTGAGTGGTGATCTCTTCTGACACTAGTTACATCTGCTATGAGACTCTCTCATGTTGCTTGGCAGCAGCAAGCCAAGGTTCCATGTCAGACACATGATCCCAAAGGTAAGCAACTGATATTCAGTAGGTGTATTAAATGCATTTTTGACTTATGGTATTTTCAACTTATGATGGATTTATCAGGATGTAAACTCACTGTAATTTGAGAAGCATTTGTATCAAGCACTACATCTTGTCATTTTATTCTGTAGTTGTTCAGCCTATCCAGTCAATTTTTAATTTTAAGTATTATTTTTTCGGCTTTAAAAAAAAACTTCAACTCCTTTGTTAAGTTTACTTTTCCTTTAAGTTCTTACATTTACAGTCATTTCTTTAAAGCTTTTGTTTGGTAATTCTACCACTGTTGATATTTCTGGGCCTATTTCTATTGACTGATTTTTTTTTCCTCCTAGTCAAATTTTCTGGATTCTTTATGTATCTACTAATGTTTTATTACTCACTGAACACTGAAATTCTTTTTTGTTTTTTTGAGTGTTGGATTTTGTTGTCTTGCTATAAAGCATGTTAGACTTTGCTTTGGGAAGCAGTTAAGTTACTTATAAATGAGCTTTATGTCTACTTGGCTTGAATACTAAAGACCGACTCTTCTTGGATTTTAACTTAATGTCCTGGGTGTTAATCCAAGGGACTCCACTCTGGCTGATCGCAATTTTAAAGATATCCCAGCTCTACATGAGCTCTGGGAATTGTTCAGCTTAGAACTGCCCATCAGTTCTTTGCCCAGTACTGTGGAGTTTCACTTACATGTGTCAGACATAGTGTTTAGGAAAGTAATCAAAAGGAATCTCTGTGCTGGTTTCTGGAACTTTTTATCTTACACACCTGCCTCTTCCAGCGCTGTCAACCTCCCCATCTCTGACCTCTTTTTCCTCAACTCAGCCAGACCACACTGCTCTGCCTGATACACTCATCTTCCTGCACTACCATCCAGAAAGCACTTCCAGAAAAAAGTCGGGAAGGTTGCAGGGATCACTGTCCAGCACTGCCAGTTGTCTAGTGTCTAAAAAATGGCATTTCATGTGTTTGCCCCATTTTCAAAGATGTTTAAAGCAGCAGGAGAGGAAGCCTAGTCCAGTTATTCTATCAAGGCAGGAAGCAGAAATTTCCATTACAATCTGTTAATCTCTGTAGGATCTGTAGTGCTATCTATATTCTTCCTGATGTTCTGTCTCTCTAAATATTTTAACTGGCACATTTAGTCCACTTGTACTTAATAAAGTTCATATGGCTGTACACAGGACTACCACTGAACCGTTTATGTGCTGTCTCATTTCTATATCTAGGTTCCTGTTCCCTGTTTTTCTTTGATTAATGTTTATAGTATATCATTTTATCTATGGCCCTTCCAGCTAACTCTGTATTGCAGTTTTAATGGTTAGTCCAGGGGTCACGATATGCATGCATTACTTTGCAGGCTACCTACGATTCATATTGGATCACTTCACAAAAGAAAAAAAAGTACAGAAACCCTACAACGGTATCTTTCCATTCACTTCCCTTTATGCTATATATTGGTCCTGTGCAGTACATTTACACAGTCCATGTGCTTCACAAAACAACATTATTTTTGGTTTAAATAGTCAAATATATTTTAATCAAAGTTGAGATTTAAGAGACAGTGTTATATTTACACACATTTTTACTATTTCCAGAGTTACTCATTCCTTTCTGTAGACTCAGGATTCCATCTGACATTATTTCCTCTTGGCCTAGAGATCCTTTTTTTGTAATTTTTTTAGTGCAGGCTTAGGGGTAATGAATTATCTTTGTTTTTTCTCACCTGAAAATGTCTTAACATTGCCTCCATTTTTTAACAGCTTTACGGAGCCATATAATTCACATACCATATAATTTACCCAAAGTATACAACTCAATAATTATAGTGTATTCACAGAGTTGTTACCACAATCTAATTTTAGAATGTTTTCATCCCCCCTCTAAAAATAATACTACATCTATGAGCAACTGATCCTCATTTCCCACCTCACTACTAATCTAATTTCTGTCTCTAGAAATTTGCCTATTCTGGCTATTTAATGTAAGTGGAGTAATACAATATGGGTTATTTTATAAATAGCTTCTTTGACTTGGCATGTTTTCAGGAGTTATCTATGTAGCATATAATAGTACTTCATCTATTTTCATTGTTAATTATCTTCCACTGTGTGGATATACTACATTTCATTTATATATTCATCAGTTGTTGAGTATTTGGCTTTTTTCCCACTTTTAGCCATTATGTTGCTATTATTGCTCTCATCTTTGAAAGATTTTTTTCAAGCTAGATTCAGGACTGTGTTTTTTCTTTCATAGCTTTTTGAGACAGGGTCTTGCTATATAGTTCAAACTGGCCTCAAACTCACGACAATCCTCCTGCCTCAGCCTCCCAAGTGCTAGGACTATAGGCGTGTGCCACCAACGTCTGGCCCTCTGACAACTTTAAATACGTCTTTTCACTCTCTCTCTGCCTCCATGGTTTCTGAAATCAGCTGCCAATCACACTGCTGTTTCCTTGTATAGAAGTATCACTTTCTCTGCTTTTAAGATTTCCTATCTTTTTTTTGTTCCAGCCATTTGATTTTGTTGACCTCAAATATGAAAACTTGTCTTTCATCGAACTTAAAAATGTGAGGCCATTGTTGAGGTTTAAATTTCTTCCTGTTTTTCATACAGATAATTTCTACTGATCCATCTGTAAGCTCACCTACTCTTTCTTCCGTCTTTTACAAACTGCTGATCACTAAATATTTTATTTCAGATATTTTCTAGTTCTAGAGTTTTGATACCTCCAATCTTTCCTACTTCTCTACTGAAGTTTCCTATTTCTCTGAGGTTTTCTATTTCCTTATTGATTTTATTTTGTTATATTCTTGATGATAAATACTTGAAATTTAACATCCTGGTACACTAATCCAACATTGGGGTTATCTGAAGGTCAAGATTTCACTAATTTTCTTTATTCTTGCAAATAGGTCACATTTTAATATCTTCACGTGTCTAGTAATTGAATTCTATCCCAGACCTTGTTAAGAGATATGTTGTAAAGACTACAGATTCTGTTATGTTTCTCTCTAGAGTGCTAATTTTTTGTTTTATACTAAGATAACATGGCTTAACTGAAACTAAATCCTGTCTCCCTATCTAATCCAATATCTGAAATACCTGTTCACTCTTCTCAGCCTCAGCTGGGCTGTCTGAACTCTCTCCCCGCACAGAAGTCCAAGGCCAACTGAGACCTGGGAGAGGACATATAAAGAACTCTGCAGCCCGCTCCAGGGTGTCTCCCGACAGTTCTCAGCAATGGGGATGGCCTGCAGGTTTCCACCCAGTTTTACTCATTCTCTGTGGTACTGACAAGGGCCTGTCCACAGGCAAAAAGCCATAAAACAGGAACTGTTACTGGTGAGATTCCTTTCTTCCTAGTTCCAGCTCACTTTCTGTTTCTGTCTCCTTTTAGTCAGTCTCTGGTGATTTCAGATCGTGGTGTTTATGTTTGTACAGAGTTGAGATGTCTGATATGAGCTACTCCAGCTTTAAATAAAGCAAGTGATTTTAGTCAGAACTTACACAGATAATACTCAAAAGGCTCCTATAGGATTTAAAATACATTGACTTTCTCTAAAACAGAAGTAGGTTGATATATTAGTCAAAATAGTAATATTCCTGAAAGTCAGAAATTAGGAGAAGGACACTTAAAGAAAAATAAGTAACACCAGAATTTATTTTTAATACAATTCAACTATCTTTAGATTGTATATTAAGGGTAAGGACAAACTGATTTGATCTACAATACTTACAACTAAAGGACACAAGAATATTTAATTCGATTTTAATTATAAAGTTAATGAATCAGAGATGAACAAAGTAGTTTCTTTAAATAATGGAGACAGGCTGAATATGATTAACAAATAAATACAGAGTCTGCCTGTCTGAGAAAGTTTTGGTCAGTAAGGAAAACCTAGGGATAGGGAGGTCACAGAGGTATCAGCCAAGCCCATCTGGGCACTGCCATGCAGAGAGGCAGCTGTAGCCAGAAGACCCCACAATGACTGTCTGGGGCAAAATAACTCCTCATGTAAACAAATGCAGGATGCTAGTTACAAAATGTGCCTGGCTCTCATCAATTCAAGTCTATCAGCTATCCCTCACAAATTAATAAATGGGAATGGTTACTTTAGATATCAGCCTCTGCAAAACTAGTTGATCTGTACCTGCTCAGGAGAGATGTCAGCACCTCACAAAGCGCTTAGCCACACAGCAGACAAAAGACCTCAGACTATGACAATTCCACAGTCACACAGGACTCTGCATAGCTATTTACTCCCTAGATATACTAATGTCACGGAGTAGTACAAATCTTTTATTTTGACTACAAGAGTTTAAAGCTCAATTCTTTATATTATTGAACAAATTAGCCTTATTTTTCAATTTATCATGTGTACTTAACTATGTAAGACACAATAGAATTAAGATATGCACATTGCTGAAAGGTCAGGGAACCAGGTAATAGTCCCTGTTGTAAAATCACTGGACGTAGCAAAGAAGAGATTCATGCATGAAACTGGAAAATGTGCCAGATTGCTTTCTCATTACTTATTTTTTATCTACACAATGGACAGTATTAGAAATAGACATATATTTTTATATATATTTCTTATTACTGTATGGTAGAATTAGATGAAATGTCTTGGTAGAATTAGATGAAATGTTTGTGTCATGGTATAAAAATAAATAAGTTCTAGTTCAAACCTCAAATTTTTCCAGTGAGATGTATTATTTGAATTACACAATAAGGGTCCATAAATATCAGGATTGCACATTTCTGTTTGATGGCCAGGATTACCTCTATATTTGGAATTTTCATTTAACACATATTGGTTGAGATACTTTGTAAAAAGGGTGAGGTAAGCGTAAAAGAAGAAATTATTTCAGCAGTATCTTAAAGGAATTTTTTCGTGACCTTCCCCCTATTTGAGTTTCTTCTCACTCTAATGCCCTATCATACTAAATAAGTTTGGGATTTCAGCTGATTTATTACCAATTTAATTGGAGAAGAAAAATACACGAGCTTAATAAGAGCAAAAAACAGGTAACATCCTTGTACAAAATTATAAATGATTTTATGAGATAATTAACCCCTTAATTTCTCCTACTGTAAAAAATTGCTTTTAGTACTCATTCAATCCAATGATTTTTTAGAATATTTACTATATTACAAAGATACTCTTGACAGCATTTCTTCTTTATTCTCCCCATTTTGTTTTCTTGGAATTAAGTATTCCTAATGTCTTCTTTTTACTGATGTTGGTGATTGAACTTGGAACCTTGAGCATATGAAATACATGCTCTTCCACTAAGCTACATCCCAGGGCCATCTTCTACAACATTTTTAAGGATAAGATTTCTAAATCCTTCCATCTCACATCTGTTCTTCAACAATTTACTTAGTACTCTTGTTTTGGTACTTACTAAATTCCACGATATATACTAAATGGAGAAAATTCAGACAAATAAGATAATTCTTCTGTCCCAAGGTGTTCAGATTATATGAAGGAGCAACCTATTCATAAATCTCTAGTGCAGAATAGAAGTATTGAGACAAAAAAATGTGTGGGTATAATGTGGGCATATAATAGTAAAGAAAATTAATACTAGCCGGAGTTGGGGATTTAGATCAGTGATAGAGTACTTATCTAGCAAGCTCAAGGCCCTGGGTTTCATCCCCAGCTCCCCTCGACCAAAAAAAATTAATACTAGCTGTCATTAAAGGCAAACTCAAATACTGGGGAATTAATACAATAAAAGTGTATTTCTTGTTCACTGGCAACCTAATGCCCAAGGCCATTTGGATACCCTTCTCCATCTATTGCCTGTGTTCCTGGAAAATATGGTCTCCAGGGTCACTGAGGCAGGAAAAATGAGGACTAGAGTTCTTCAACAGAAGTCTTCCAGGGCCAGAATTAGAAGTGGCTTGTATCCCTTTTTCTGATACCCCACTATCCAGAACCTATCACATAGACCCAACTCACCTGCAGGTGAGACTGGGAAATGAGGATGACCACATGGGTATTTCCCAGACACTAACTGTATCTGCCACTGGGAATAGTAAGTAGAATGACTGGTCTACTCTGAAACTCTTCACACAGGATATAAAGCTTTGGCTGAGTTTCAGAATACACTATCGATTTCCACTCTACTTGATGAGAAACCAAAGAGAATTATGAGAAAAATTATTGCCAACATTAAAAGAATTCAACAAAGTAGTGGCAGCTTTCATTCATTGACAATAATCACTGAATGAAAAAAAAAATAATCACTGATTGTCAACCACGTGCTGGACACCTAGATGCATGGAAAATATGAAAGAACAAGACAGACAAAATATCTCCCCTGTAGAGCTTGTGTTCTACTTTGGGGAGAGAGAAAATCAATAATAAGTAAATTAATAGCATGTTGACAGATGGTGAGAGATCTGAAGAAACAAAGAGTGGGAGTAGAAGAATGGTTTGTTTTTAAGAAGTGATCTGGGAAGTCTCGCTGAAAGGCTGAAAGGCCATGAAGGATGTAAGAACATCAGCCATGAGGATATCTTGGGACAGCACTAGACCCAAGAGGAAAAGCTAGGCAACACCTTAAATAAGCACGCTTCTGGCAAAAAGAACAGCAAGGAAGCTAGTGCAGCTGAGGTAGATCGACCAAAGGGCTACAAGAGGAATATAGGTCAGAACAATAAGAGACAGGTACATGAGGGTTTTGGAGGCCACCTGCTTTTACCTGAGTGAGATGGAGGGACACTGAACGGCTTTAAGCATAGAACATATATTAAATTTATATACAGAAACTGATTTGTATCAGTAATAAAAAAAATCCACAGGAAAGAACTTCAGAAATGTGCGAAATATATATAAATAATATTAAAAACATTCCTGAAATATACGGAAGATTTGAATATGTATACGGAAAGACATTTGTCCATCTTGGATAAGACGCCTCAGCACTGTAAAGATATATATTTTCTTTAAGTGAATTTATCAATTTAACGCAATTATAAAAATCCCAAAGTTTTTTCTCACACTCAGATAAACTAATTCTAAAGTTCTCATGGAAAAGTAAAATAGCAAAGAAGCCATGTAAGGGGCAAAAACTAGACTTAAACTGACTATATAAAGATTCAGCAATTAAAAGACTGCTATCGCACATAGACCAAAAGAAAGCAATAGAAATTCCAGTAAGAATTCAAATACATATGGAACTTAGTATATAAGAAAGTTGGCACCTCAAATTAGTGAGTAATTCATTCAATAAATATTTCTTGAATACTGTACCTACTACGTTTGAGGTGCTGCTCTAGCAGTAGACATGCAGATAAAAATTTCTGCTCTCATGGGAAAGTATAATATATAAACCAGTAATGTTGGGAGGACTGGGATGCTGCCACAGTTTGAATCCACCCCCTCCAAAATCCACGTTGAAATTTAATCCTCATCGTGGTGGCATTAGGAGGATACCCTCTCTGCCCTCACAGATGGATTAGTGCCTTATTAAAAGGCCAAAGGGGGCTAGTTTAAGTCCTTTTGCTCTTCTGTCCTTTGCCATGGGTGGATGCCTAGTGTCTGCCCTGTCTGCCATGTGAAAACCTGCCAGAAGGCCCTAACACCAGCGCCTGGCCTTGGACTTCAAGATGCCAAATGCCAGCGCCTGGCCTTGGACTTCAAGCCTCTAGAACTGTGAGAAATAATTCTCTGCTGCTTCTAAATTATCCAGTCTCTGACATGCTGTTATAGCAGAATAAATGCTGTTATAGCACTAAGACAGTAGCCATATTGAAGATAAATTTGGATCCATATCTCACACAATATAAATATATATTTAATTCAAAGGAAAAAAGATATCTGAAACAAATATGAATTTCCTTACAATTTTAGACTGAGAAAGGTTTTTTTAAGTATGCCTCAAACATTAGTTGCTTAAAGAAAAAAACTGGAAAGTCTGTAGTAAGATACAACAAAACAATAATACTACACAGAAAAATAAATACCATAGGCTAGATAAAAAGAAAAATAAGCTATAAATAATTATCTGCAATTGACATTACAAAGGCCAAACCTTCCAATGGAAGTTCTAGGTGGAAAAAGGCTCAAGAATTCTGTTTTTAAAAATAAACAAATGTGTTTACACATAAAAAGATTTTAATTAGTACTTAAAAATGAAATATACCCCACCTTACTCATAATTTGAAAAAAATAAAAATTGAAAAAAGAAAATAAAAATTAGGTAATTGGACTTCAAAATTTGAATTTTTTGTGTATTCTTAAGACACTTTCAATACAGTAAAAAGGCAATACAGAGAATGAAAGTATTTTCATATGTCTGATAAGGAATAGATAGAACTACAGCTCGACAACAACAAAAAAATCCCAACCCTCCAAAAAGAACGGAGTTTAGTAGACATTTCTCCAAAGTAGATACAAATGACCAATAAACACAGGAAAAGGTGCTCAACATCACTAATCATTAGGGAACTAGTGCTCAAAACCACAAGAGATACCACTTTATAACCATCGGAATGGCTACTATTAAAAAATAAACAAAAAACAAGAGTGTTAGCAAGGCTGTACAAAAATCAGAATCCTTGTGCACTGCTGGTGGGAATGCAATGGTGCCCTCTATGGAAAACTGTAAGACAGTTCCTTAAAAAATTAAATAATTATCTTTTGATCCAGCATTTCCACTTCTTGGTATATGCCCAAAAGAAGTGAACACAGAATCTCAAAGGAGTATTTGTACACTCACATTCACAGCAGCACTATTCACAACAGCTAAAATGCAAAAGCAACCTACCTGAATGTTCATCCATAGATGAATGTGTAAGCAAACCATGGCATGCATGTATACAATGAAATCTTATTCAGCCTTAAAAAGGAAGGAAATTCTGGCAAATGCTACAACACGAATGAATCTTGAGGCCACTGTGCTGTGTGAGGTAAGCATAATGAAAGGACTAGGATGCTGCTGCACCCAAATCACAAAATTATACTGTAGATTGCACTTACATGAGATACTTAGAGTAGTTAAAATCTCAGAGGCAGAAAGTAATACAGTAGTTCCCAGGGACTGGGATGGGAGAAGGGAGGGACAGGGAGTTACCGTTTATAATCAGTACAGAGTTTCACTTTCACAAAATGGAAAGAGTAGATGAATGGCACCAGTGATTGCATAAAATTATGAATTTATTTAATACAAATGAATTGTACATTTAGAAGTGGTTATGATGATAAATTTAATGTTGTATTTCTTTTTTTTTTCTGGTGCAGGGGATTGAACTCAGGGCCTTGTGCTTGCTAGGCAAGCGGTCTACCACTCAGCCCCTGTTATGTGTATTTTAATACAATTTTAAAATTGGAAAAATGGCAGTAACACAGATAAGTAGAAAAATCTCCAAATCTTCAGAAACTAAAAAATATACCTCAGCATAACCCATGAGTCAAACAAAAAAGTCAAAAAGGAAATTAGAAAGTAACTGGAATGACATGAAAATAAAAACACAACAAACCAAAAATCATGAGATACAAATAAAACAATGCTATAGGAAAAGATGATAACACGAATTGCTTATTTGAGAAGAAAGGTCTCAAATCAGTGACTGTTACAGTTTGTTTCTAGATGTCCTCCCAAAGCCTCGTACTGGGACTTTTCAGAGGCAGCTGGATCTAGAGTGTGTGATTACTAAATTAGCCCACTGATCGGTTTGGCATGGTTCTGCTGGAATCAAAGATGTGATACTAGGATTGAAGGCGCTAGGATTAAGGGTGGGAGTGCTACCACCCTAAGGGCGGGTAGCCTTGATAAAATATAAGGGACAGAAGGAGGCTTGTCTCTCCCTTGGTTGCCTTGCTGCCTTCTGCTTGCTGTGAACTGTTTCTCCACTGTGATGCCCTCTGCCATGCCACCCTGCCTTGGAGCCAGTCGATTATGGACTGGAACCTCTACAAACTGTGACCAAATAAACCTTTCCTTTAACTTTGGGTATCAGGTATTTTGTCCCAGCAATGAGAAAAGTAACTAAGCCAATGACCTAAGTTTTTTACCTTAAGAAACTTGAATACAAGCACAAATTAAACCCAATTATGCAGAAGGAAAGAAAGACCAATAATCAGTGAAGTAGAAAAGAGGAAAACAAAAGAGAAATATCAATAAAACCAAAAGTTGACTCTTTGAAAGGATATATTAAGTGTATAAGCCTCTACCTAAACTGTCATGGTAAACCAAAGACATAAATCACCAATCACAGAAATGACAGAAGGGACATCATTACAGATCCCACAGACACAAGACTGTGTCAGTTATGAACTGATGTCCTCTGAGCTGTGAACTCACTCTTCTCTGCCCTGCTCTGTAATATTGGAACTATACACTGTAAACATGTCTCTTTTGCCAGCTGGCACGGTTTTAGGCCTTGTCAGTAGACAGCACTAGAGATTTTCTGGCTCCTTTTGCTGCAAATCCCATGCAAAATTTTCTTGCTCAGGCTTTAGAAGAACTTCCTGGCTCTGGTGCATTTATTTGGCTCCTACAGTGTGACAGCCAGTGAGTGACTTTATATAGGGGACTAAGGGGAAGAAACCTTCCAGTAAGTCTCAGGTTTCCCAGCAGGGAGGTCCCCAACAAGTCTTACTGGAAACTCAGGGAGTAGTTTCCTGTTCAACAGCTCTTGCCTAAGGCATCTCAGCAGACTGTTTCTCCATCCAGTAAGCCACAACTGCCACCTTTCAACAAGGTCTGAAGCTCAGCATAGTGGGGAATAAGGTTATTCTCTAAATCCATTTCTTTCTTGAGTGTATTTTCTCGGGATACAGAGTTGCTGCCCTCTTCATCTGCTACTCCTATCTCCTTCTGGTTTCCTATGTCCTAAATGTAGTGAATCCCCTTTCATAAATTTAGTAATTATTTATGTTAAATATTCCCTGCTCAAATTACTATTCTGGATTCTTCCTGCTGGCAGGAACTCCAGAGCTTCTCCTGGAGTGCTGCCTGGAGATGGACCCTTGCTGTGCTCTGGCTTTGATGTGTGCCTCTGGGGTTCGTGTGTTGGAAGCCTGGTCCTCAGTTTGTGATGCTGACAGAGGGTTGTCTGCTTTACCTGTACTGGTGGTCACCAGTATGGATTCATGGGCAGCTGCTCTACAGATCACAGATCTAGGAGCAGTTACAACAGTTTCTCTACTTCTAATGCTCCGCTAGTACCACCATAGGCAGCATCATAAAATACCTTACCCACCGTCATGGTATTCCATATAACATTGTTTTGGATCACAGAACTAATTTCACAGCCAAAGAAGTGCAGCTTAGAACTCATGCCCATGACATTAACTAACTGTACCACATATGCCATCACTCAAAGGTAACTGGCCTAATCAAAGATGAAAGGGTGCCAGTTGAAGACAACACCCCGAAAGAATGGTGCCCTAGCAAAGAAGGTTTGGTTTGGGTCACACTATCAGGTAAGGAACCTACTGAGGTTAAGGGTGAAGATAAGGTAAATTTGGAATGAGTAGTAGAAGCAGAAAGCCATAGTTGTCATCTATGGTCCCATGACCATTAATTACAAAAAGGACTATAATATATATTTCCTCTGTGTGTGTGTGTTTATTTGGGGATATAACAATTTTCTTCTCTTTCTAGCCATTATTGAGGCTAACCTTTGCAATTAGTCTTTATTTAACAGCATGTTCAGTTGACTCTGATACAACTTGAGGAGTAATTACTAATGCCAGCTTATAAAACAATACTGGGATTAGATACCTTTGCATTTGAAGAAAGTGAGAGAATTTCTTGTGTAAAAGTTTAAATGTACAGGGGTTGGGGATTTACCTCAAGTGGTAGAGTGCTTGCCTAGCCAGTGCAAGGCCCTGAGTTCAATCCCCGGCATCAAAAGAAAAATAAGTTCAAATGCACAAAAGGTGCATTCAACAGCTGAGCAGCAAAAGGGGTGGATTATATCACTACTGATTTACTGCCTCTCGCCTCCAACCCCACCCCTCGTTGTCCCAGCTTCACAGGACTTGGGCTTGAGCCCACAACATTCTCCTCCCCCAGCTCACACCCTGTCAGGCCTTGCCCATGAGAGGCACTGTAAGCAGGGCTTACTCTTCCTACTGGAGAGACTCACAGCTGGCTGAAGTTTCCTCCAGCAGGACCTATGCTACACACCCTCCAGGAGAACCCAACAGTGCCCGCAGGCCCTGCTCCTAACCTAGCAAGCAGCTTCCAGCTGAGGCTCACAGCAGCACACCGAGGCTTTCTGCTGAGAACTCTGGTGTGAGAATTCCCATGCTCCATGGGCCACAGACACACAAGGTGTGACTCCTCCCACTTTTGTCCTGCATCAGGTCCTCTCCTTCAGATCAGAGGGAGTGGCTCTTCTCTGCATCTTCCTATAGTCTTTACTCCTCTGAAGAGTTAATCCCTTTTACCAGTATAAGTTTTCAAACTAAATGAGAAAGTAAATATCAAGAATGATTTTTAAAAATTTTTTAAGAATGATTTTTGACAATAGATTTGATGACAGATTGTAGGAGGCAGATCAATGCTTACTTGAGAACAAAAAATACTTGAATTACAAAATGGTATAAAGAAACTTTGTGGGGTGGTAGATATGTTCATTATTTTGATAGTGAGGGTCTGGTACTGTAAATATATATACTTTAAATATGCCTTATATAGGTATGGAATATTCCTTAAACATATCTTTAGGAAGTAGTAAACATTAATGTAATTTATGACACTTGCCAAATAACAGAATGACCAAAAAAGCATCTGATAAAATATAAAACTCATTTGTGATTTTAAAAACTCACCAAAGAATACAGGGAACTTTGTTAATCCATTAAAAGATTTCAGGAAAAACCCATGGCTTAAATCATACTTGATGAAACACTGAGCTCTCTTTCCTTGAAGTCAGAATGACCATTCTCAACACTTCTATTAAATATAGTATACTGTAGTTTCCAGTTAAGGCAATGCAACTCAGCAAGACAAAGACCTCAAGACTAGATAAAAAGCACAGCTGTCATTTCAAGGATGAAATAATTGTCAATTCTCTAGGACTGTCTACCACAACCAAGAAGTAAAGTTAGCAAGATCACTACACATGACCATGAAAATAATTTTATTTCTATACACTAGCAGTTAGCACTTGGGAAATGGTATTTTAAAAACCAACACAAAACTACTAAATATCTATTGTTAAAAGTAAATGAAAGCTGCAACACCACTCCTAATATGCCGCTAGTGTGACAAAACAGGTATCGCAGAAAGAAATTTAATCAAGATATATCCTGAATATATAATATGATATATTCAGGAATTAGAAGTTTTACCTTTATTAAGGTATCAATTCTCCTCATATTTGTCCTAAATTTTCAGTTCAACTGAAATCTCGCAGGATTCTTTGGAAATAGATAAGCTGATTTCAAGGTTCATCGTAGACAACATGGTATACCAGATACACTAGTCTACACAATAGCTAAAACCCTAGCTTAGAATAATCTCAATCACTGATTAGATGATCTATGACTACTAGTGTTTTTACCCAGGAAGATAATACCATCGAAAGTCTTAAATTATCTCTATAGTGTTCATACATAATGTCTGATAAAACAAAAAAATAGCTCTAGGAATACTCAAGACAATCTGATCAAAAGCAAACAGAAGCAGGGCATGGTGGCATATAGTCCCAGCTACTCAAGAGGACGAGGTAGGAGGACCACTTGAGCTCATGAGTTCAAGATGAGCTGGGCAACACAGTGAGACCTCATTTCCCAAAAAATAAAATAAAATAAAATAAAATAAAGCATAAAACCAAATAGATGTTTTCTTTAATAGAAACAGAAATACCCATTCTAAAATTCATATGGAATTTCAAAGAATGTCAAATGGCCAAAACATTCTTGAAGGAAATAATCTGAGAACTTGCATTTCCTGAGTTGAAATCTTAATATACAGCTATGCTATCAAAAGAGGGTAATAATGGCATGGATGTAGACATATAGACCAGTGGAGCAGAAGACAGAGCCCAGACATAAACCTTCCCACACATGGTCAAGTCACAAGACCAGTCAATGAGAAAAGGACAGTTTTTCAACAAATAGTGCTGGGAAAACTGGACACATTCAAAAGACCTTACTTTATACCATATATGAAAATCAACTCAAAACAGACCAAAGACCTTAATATAAGAGGAAAAACTCTTAGCAGAAAACATTAAGTAAAAACTTTATGATGTACGATTTGGCAATTATTTCTTAGCTATAATAACAAAAGAAAACAAATTGGACTTTATCAAAATGTAAACCTTTTACAAATTACCGGTCTACAGGTCGCCCTATGCCAGTATCACACCAGTATGACGGGAGCACAAAGGAAGGGGCCCTTGCATCTGCCTGGTTAGGACAAAGAAGGCTTCCCAGAAGAGTAAGTTAGATTACTTCATGGACAAAGAAGGACAGGCATTTTAGACAAGAGGACTAGCACCTGCCAAAGCAAGTCAAGTTCAGCCTGTTTGAGAAACTGCACACAGTTTAGGATGTTAGAACTCATGATATATAAGAAGTTGTTACTAGAAAGTATGCCAAATAAAGCAGACTAATATGACAAAGAGCCTTGAATGCCAGGCCAAGAAATTCAATTGTACTCTGGGGCATAAATGGATGTACCTTGAGAACATACTCTTAAGTGAAATAAATCAGACACTCATGAGTACACATCAAATTGTTTCTCTGATACGAGAAACCATAAGTGTAAATAAGGACAAAGAGGTGTAATAGATATCATATAAAAGGAAGATAATATTCAAAAGAGAGGAAAACTAGAAAGGGAGAAGGGGGGAAGAAAGGAAGGGAAAAAGGAAAGAAAGGGGAAAGGGGAAAAGGGAAAAATATAAATATATATATATATAAATAAACCTGCTGTAAATAGGGAAGGAGGGAGCAGAAGGGAGGGGTGGGGAAGAGGAGGAAAACCAAGACACATCATGTACAGGTAACAAAATAACCATGACGAATGTGATCACTACGTATACAATGTACCAATACATGTTCTTGGTAAAAAAAAAAAAAAAAAAAATTCAAAAAAAATTAAAAATTAAAAAAAAAGAATCCCTTGGAAGATTTTGTGAATAGAAAAGAAAATCAAACCTGCTTTTTAGAAAAATCACTACAACAGTATTGTAAATAGAACTAGGACAGAAAAAAGAGGGACACAAGAATACTACTTTAGCAGAGAAATGCTACTAAAGAAGGGACTTCTTACTTAGTCCCTTCTCACTTAGTCCCAGAGACTTACTTAGGCACCAAATTCCAGTCCTCTTTAATTCTTTCTTTCAACTTATTCAGGGAAGAAAGTTTGATGGACCCAGTTCATGGACCACAGCACAAGGAGATATAAAAAAGGTAACAACCCACAGGTTAAAGAAAAAATTATAATGGAAAAAATTTTTAACTCAGAACTGAATAACACAGAATTAGTAGGATTAAGTTAAAATGTGTTTGAAACCTTTTAAACAATAAACACTGTCTATCAGAAAAGAAAGCTAAAGACCAAAGAGAGGGAGAATAAAGTTAAGGATTCATTCTACCCAATTTCATTCATTGTTAACTTGGTCATCAGCACTATTTGGTATTGGTAAAAAGAGAGGAACACAGATCAACATAGAGTGGTCCAGAAACAGGCTCACGCATGGTTGGTTAACTCATATTTGACCAAGCAGCAAAGGCAACTCAATGGAGAAAGGACAGATTTTCCCTGCTAGCCACCAGCAAGGTAAGACCCAAAATATAAGTATCTTTTGTTAAATGTTTATCTTCTAATATACATTTAAATTTCATTTTATAAATGCTATGTGTCTTACCTACTCAGAAAAGAAATTCAGAAGGAATAATATTATAAAGGTTAAGCAAATGAGGGTTGTATCTAAGGCCATTTCTTTCTGTGTGACCTTTGTCATGTCACTTCATTTCTCTTTTTTTTGGCTAGGGGTATATTTTTCTATTTCTTAAGGTCTTCCTGCCTCCTTTCTCTAAAGTTTTTGTGAGAATGAAGGTAGAAGCATAAATGAAGAACAGGTACAGCAGCAAAATTTGAGGTGGAGATGAAGGAAGGAAATAGAAATATTTTGATGTGGTGGTCTCACAGATACAGTATAAACATTTGCTAAAATTTATCAATTGTGCACTTTAAATGAATATACTTTATCACACATAATTTACACCTCAGCAAGTAGATTTTAAGAAAACATCCTGTTGAGGCATGTGGTGGGTGTTATGTAATTGTTAGTTACTCTATTCCTTTCCCTTTATATTAGTAGGCACTATTCCTGACGTGAAAATCCCTAAAAATTTGAGTCGAATGTGAATTTCTCTGTCTCCTCTGCTCCGAACTAAATCCCAACAGTTTTAACTTTTCCATGAATTTTACTGTTCTGTCCTTTAACAAGATCTTAAGTTTTAAATTTAGCTTCTCCATTTCTCATTGCAGTCACAGAACAAACAAGTACTGCAATTCACGCATGTTCCAAAGTATTTTGCGGTGGTTAGGCAGCAGCTCCACAAAGCGTAGAGGCCTCGCTGGTAGTATGTTGCTAACTCACACTCAAAGAGGTTTATTACATGCCTTCACATCTTAACTACAGGAAGCCAGCTATACAGGTACTGTTTGGAAGGCTTTTACTGATTTCTTGTTTATCTATGCTGCCAAAATGAATCATATTATATGAAAATAATAAGGGTTGAGACTTTTTTCTTATTTGCTACGAACAATAGAAAAACTTAACTATTTTCTTTGCTATCGATTCAGTTATCCTAGATTTATATATTTTAAATATAAATTTGTTTCATGTTAAGTTTCTTACATTACTGAATTCTCCAGCTGTTCTACCAGCAATATCAAACAGACAGCATAAGGTGGTCCTTCTTCTCTAAATTGCTAAAACTTAGAGTTCACTAAAATGGATTGTTAAAATCTGTTTAGAATGGAAACTACAAATACCAATTTCAAAAATAAACATCTTGAATGACATTTTTTATTTGCTACTGCGTGTTTTGTTATTTTAAAAACATAATTTTGCGCCCTATATGAAGAGGGCCTAAAGAGTATTCGCCACATTTTTTTTCATTTTATACTTTCTGTTTACTTTTTAATCACTTCTCAAAGTAGTTAGTAGATGATAGGAAAAAAATACCCTCCCTCCCCACCAGTCCATTTCACTCACCTACAAAATGGGCTGGGAACAGTAGGTATCACGTAACAAATCCCCCCATTCAGGCAGAACGACCTGTGACTGGGACCACAGGGCTCCTCGTGATCTGAAACACACATGCACACGGGACAGAGAAAGGCACGATGAAGGTTTTCTAGTGCAACCAGGAACAGGAATGATTAATCTTAGACACAGCAATTCTGAAAGTTACAATAAAGAATTGTTTTCTCGAAATGAAAGAATTTTATTCCTTATTTCATAGGCAAAGATATTTGTTGTTTTGAGAGAAAATCGATCTGTCCTAAGGACATGGCCGCTAATTTCAATGGATTTAGGTGGATATAACAGAACTAAAACATCTCTGCATTAGTTAGCTAAAAAGACAGTGATCAGGGTCTTAAAATGAACAGGGCCTTTCTCATTTAGTTCAGTGATTCTGCAGTATTATTTACAATTTTCCTGTACTAAGACTGTAGATTATTTTTTTCTTTCAGGTCTCAAATACATTAATTAAAATGTAGCAGGGAAGAATTTAAATTTTGATTTTCAAAATTCTTTCTAAATACTCCTATATATGACAACTAGTTTCAAAAACCAAAGATAATATAATCTCATAAGGCCTTGATTTGCAAGGGGATTTTAGGTAATAGCTAGTAATTGTAAAGACTACCTAAATTTATCAAATAAAACAAAAAGCCTAAGTTGTTGCTTAATATATAGCCAAAACTTTCCGAGTATTAAGAAAGTAAACCTCTATTTCTCTCTTGCTTCCTTTCCGAGTATTAAGAAAGTAAACCTCTATTTCTCTCTTGCTTCCTTTCTCTCCCTCCTCTTTCTCCATCTTTACTTCCTTATCTCTGACTTTCCTTTATCTTTCTTTATCTCTTTGCCTCCCCTTTCTCCCTTGGTACATTCTCCTTCCATCCTGACTCACTTCCACCCCTAGTCTTTTTTATTTTATTTTATTTATTTATTTTTGAGACAGGGTCTTGTTATGTAATTCAAGCTAAATTTGAACTCGTTATGTAATCCAGGCTGGCCTCGAACTCACAGTAATCCTATCTCAGACTCCCTGGTGCTGGGGTTACACCCCTAATTTAAAAAAGAACACAAGCAAGCAAGCAAGAAAGAAAAAAAGAAAGAAGAAAAGAAAAGGGGAAGGGAAGAGAGAGGAGAGGGGAAGGGAAGAGAGAGGAGAGGAGAAGAGAGAAGAGAAGAGAAAAAAGAAAGTCCCTTTCTTTTCATTCCTGGTCATCAAAATCATTATACAGAAAAATTAGAAGTCTATATATTCAAATTCATTAAACCATTTACTATTTTTTATGATTAGAAGACTTTATCTTTTGGCCTTAAAGAGAGTATTATGTTGCTTTTAAATTGCTAGTTCTTAATTGTTTCTAAGAAATGACCTAGAATTATCTAATGTAAAGAAGAAAATAATGTAACTCATATTTGCCATCCAGCCTGGCATTTAAAAAATAGTGTACCAATTTTTAAAAACTTTCTAGTGTTTTTGCCACTAAGAAATCAATACTTAAGACAGAATTGCTGTAAGACAAATGTTCCCACAAACACAGGTTCACATTTTAAAACTTTCTTTTTACTTTGACTTGAGGAAAAACTTGTTTTGGCATTCCATTATAACTACAAAAGTTATAGATGTACAGAAGAAAATAGAACTATAGAAAATTTAAGGGTTAAAAAAAGAAAATAAACCAGCCAAAACTAAGCATTTTTTCCTCTTATTTATACAATGTTAAGCTTTCTTATAATCAAACAACTTTTAATAATATCATGCAATTTTTTCAGGAGTAATTTGGGTAACAAATAAAATGTCAGTTAACATTATATCACATTAGAATCGTGGAAGTCATTACATATGGCTTTTTTTTTTTTTTTACCAAGCACATGTATTGGTACATTGTATACATAATGAGCACATTCATCTTGGTTATTTTGTACCTGTACATGATGTATCTTAGTTTCCTCCCTTCTTCCCCATCCCTCCCTTCACACATGGTTTCCTACTGAGTGGAATGTAACTGTTTCAAAGAGCCAAAATCAATGTCCTTGTTTTTAATCAGATTATAACAACATATCTCAACACTTAGTATTTTATCAATAAAGAAAACATTCATCTAACCTGAATCACTAACTCTGAATCTGTTTTTATTCTTATTCTGATTTCATTTATTCTTCGAAAAGTTAATATCAGATACAGAGGAAGCTAAAATCTGTCAGTTTGTAAAAGCCATTAAGACATGTAAATCTAAAATAAAATAGTTTTATGGTTTAAAGAAGAAAGACAGTCTTCAAAACCAAAAGATTTCATTTTACATAGGGAACAATGTAGCTTTGTGTTAATATTTAGTTGTCATTCTATTGCTAAATGATACACATTGACAAAAGTATGAACTTACAAGACATTACCTGTTGGCATCTTAATTTTTAAATAGTTTCATTCTTGGTGAAAAGATTAGGGTTGAAAAACAGCACCTAAAATAGTTTAAAATTAATAATTTAGGAAAATTTATCTTCTCTTGAGGGCATTATGTCAAATATTCTAACAGTGATACTCTTAAATACTGAAAATAAGATTATATGTGTGACAAAATTAAGCAGACCATCTACTTTTTAGATACTCACATATATCAATAAAATCTGGATATACCAACAAACACTAAAAAGTATAAATGTGCTAAGTATAAATCACTGCTTAATTCAATCTTAAAACCCTATAGAAAAACTTGAAAAATTTTGCTTTAATAAATATTTTACATGTACTAGGGTGCTATATGATATTATATATGAAACACATGAGGCAGCAAATGAAACTGACCTGAAATGACTTTTTCCTTTTTCATAAAGGCTACTAACAATCTTTTAAGAAAAACCAGTAACTGCCACTATTTGAATTTAGTGAAAATAGTCAAATATACTATAGAAAAACCTCTAACACTATTTAAAATGTTTGCATTTCTATAGAACCTTTAAAACTTTCATAAAAGCATTTCTAAATTTACTGTAAACTGCACATTACATTTATCAGTCTACACATGCCTTTCTTTTAAAAACAAAGTCTGGCATCTGGCAAAGCAAAGTAGCTAATGAGACATGCCTGTGTGTGAAGTTTTCTGCTTATAACAAAAAAGAAGGAATTAAAAATAAACTTGAAGAGATGAAGCATTTCTCTCTTGAAGATGAACTTACATTATGATTACAAGCTCTCAGGTCTGTTTTATAAAGGCAGTGTATTCCTCATTTAAGAAAAGATTCTAACAGAAATCTTAATCTACAACTTCTTATGAACACAGGTGTAATACCAAGGTCTTCTCCCAAAGCCAACACTCTTTCTCTTACAGACAAGGTGGGAGAGGGAGAGAGAGGAAGGAAAACACACACATACATAAAATTTGAAATAATCACTGGCTGATTCTGAGTTTCTTTTTTCCAAACAAACAGGGCTTACCTCAATAAAACTTTCATTCACACAAAAACTGAACTTTGTTAGACACGCAGTATTTCAAAAGTTTTCAGATACTGCAGACTACAGCAGCTGTGGCTTGTGTTCTGTAACACGTCAAAAATCTGATTTATAGGACTGCAGTTTGGGCGAGGGCGAGGCAGACCAGGTTGTGCACAGAGGTCAGGCATCTGCGGGAACCACCCCTTCAATCTACATGTTCAGAGTTGCAAACAGAGCAGAATGCTACTTAGGAAAGAAGCTGTGTACTAAACTGCACTCTCAAATCACTGTCCAAGTTTCAAAGTTATTAAATAAACCACATTCTTTAGACTCCTTACTTAACTTTGCATGTCCAGATAATTCAAGATTATTGTGTAAGTTTGTGGATAAAAGGAATTTTAATATGGAGCTAATAAACAAGATTTCCACAAGATTTTTTTAAAAACTGATTTCCTTATAAACTACATACAATTTATACATAAAGACTTGAAGACCTTATAAAAGTGAAAGAAGATAATAGTTCTGAGAGCTTTATAACATCATACTCAATCTGAAATCATGTAATTATTGAACTTGACTAATACTGATAACTAATACAAGATAACTACCTAAAAACTATGGCAAAGCTATTTTATATGCATAGGAAAGTTTTAAAAACCACATTTTAAAATATTGACTAAAACTCTAATTTTGTTTAAATAAAGTATAGGGTTCTTCATCATATAATTATCTAAAGTATGTCAAGCATTTAGATGGTTATCCTTTCTAAAACCGTAATTCAAACATTACTTGATATAAAACACAGAAACTAATACATTTGTTCTTTTAAAAATATTACGACAAAATCATATAATTACATATCTGAAAACAATTCTCTTCAATACCATACATTATCTCCCACAAAGGCAATTTTTACATAATCATAAGAATGATGTATATACACATATACAGTCACATAAATCATTTTAGCTTACATTGTCTGACTTATGAAAAAATCAGTAAATGTAGCCTTTATTATTTCATTTGCACTGTAGAACAGCTGTGCTGTCTACTAATACATACATGACTACTAAATCCTATGTGACAAAACATCTGACATTCTAATGACATTTAACATGTATTTACTAAGAGACATATCATGGCAGTTTATATTAAGTACTTTTTGAACGATGCAAATAAACTTTGAAGCCAAATACCGTAATTTTAAATGTAAAGGTTTTCAAGTTAACATTTCACTCAAAATAAAAGCATTGGTTATTAAGAATAATTTCTTCATTCCCTATCAGCAAACATGTACTAAGTGGCCTTCTACCCTTAAACAAATGACAGTCTGTTGCTGGACTGGGGATGACAGACACAAAAACAAGTAATTACAAAATGCATTTTATAAAATTCATTTTAATGGCATTTTGGAAAATCAATCAGCATCCGTAGAGGAAATGTTATCAGAGAAAGCAGTTTGGATGCTATTTTAATAATCAAGAATAATGTAAAACAAAGCAACAGAAATTAAGGTAAGGGAGAGGGGTAATTAAGACATACTTAGGAGGTACACCCACAGAATAGGTGAGCACAGTAAGAAAGAAAACCAAGGATAAACTTCAAGTATTGCTGAAATTAAACAAGAAAAGGGATAGCTATTAGGGAAATACATATTAAAACCACAATGATATTTTATTCTCACTAGAATAGCTATAATTGAAATGATAGACAATAACAAGTTCTAGAAAGGATATGGAGAAAGTAGAACTCTCATATATTGCTGGTGGGACTATAAAATGGTACATTCACTTTGGAAAGTAGTTTGATAGTTGCTTAAAAAGGTAAACATAAGTTTATCATATGAATGTATCAAAGAGAATGGAAACAGACCACATGACCCGTATGCAAATATTTAGAATGGTTTTATTTAAAACAGCCCCAAACTGGAAACACTTCAAATGTCCATCAACTGATGAATGGATAAATAAAATCTGGTATGACCATACAATGGAGTACTATTTGGCAATAACACAGTATTAAGCATTAGAACATGTTAAAACATGAATGAACTTCAAAAACATTTTAAGTGAAAAAAGCCAGTCACAGAAAATCATACATTACATGATTCCATTTATATGAAATACCTAGAAAAGGCAAATCTATAAAGAATAGATTCGTGGGGTTGGGGATTTAGCTCAGTGGTAGAGCACTTGCCCAGCAAGCAAGTCCTGAGTTCCATCCCCGGCACTCCTCCCCCTGCCCCCGCAAAAAAAAGAACAGATTCAGAGTTGCCTGGGAGTGGGCTGGGAGTGGGCTGGGAATATAAAACAATTACAAACAAGCAAGGGGGATCTTTTAAGAGTGATTAAATTGTTCTAAAATTGGATTGAGGAAATGGTAGGACAACTCTGCAAATTTACTAAATGTCAAAGAATTATATACCTAAAGCAGGTGCATTTTATGATGTGTACATTATATTTCAATGAAGCCTATATAGAAAGGAATATATAAACAGATTTCATGAGTAAGTTAATGATCTCCATTGTGAACATGTTAAGTTTTAAGTGTTTCTAGGACATGCAGAAGGAGATGTTTGGAAATGCAGGTCCTGCATTCAGGCAAATAATCAGGTTAGAGATGAGAGCAGGACTCAAAAGTCCACAGCTAGTTGTGGAAGCCACTTACTATGCATGTGCTATGTGAGACAGAGGCCAAGGGTTGATTCTTGAAAGACACTGACATTTAAGCACTGGTGGTTGAAGGAGGACATAAAAGAACAAGAGGAAAGTCACAGACCCTATCCCCAGAGGAAAGCTCTTAACAGTCTGTTTTCAGTTTTCTGATGTTTACCTCTGTAACTCAAAATAGTCTCCATTTTTAGACTTGGCACTCTAGACAATATCTAAGCCCCAGTTACAAAAAAAGAGGTCTTAACCATCTTCACAAATCCTCTTTAACCTTTCTTCATTTCAATATTTAAAATTACACTATCTTCACTTCTCCTCTTGATTACCTTTGTAATCTCATATGTACTGTAGCCCCTCAATATCTGCTCGAGATTAGTTACATGACCTCCTGCAAGTACAAAACTCCATGAATTCTCAAATTCCTTACACAAATCTTATTTATGTATCTCCTACGCACACCTTCCTGTACAATTTAAATCATTTCTAGATTACTTATATATCTAATACAACTAAATGCTAAGTAAGAAGTTGCAACACTGTGTTATTTAGGGAATAATGACAGCAAAAAAGTCTGTGCATGATCAGAACAGATACAACCTTTTAAAAAAAATATTTTAGACTCACAGTTGGCTGAGCCCACCTGGTGTGAAGGGCTAGCTGTACCTTGATGTCTCAGTGAACATGGGTCAGTGGATGACTAACGCCCTATCATGGGAAATACTGCACCACTCGCTTTCCTTCCGTCTTTCCTCTCCCCCTTTCATCTTCTTTGTTAGCTATATCTTGACTCTTAGTCATGATTTTTAACATCTGAATTCTGGTATGTATCCCTAATGAAGGCTTTCATACTTCTAAGTTTACTCTAAAAGTTAAATAATTAAAAGTACCTTTATTATGACCATGTAATTATTATTCATGACATATCCATGAGCCATGCCAGAATGACACATCTTTCTTTTACTTCAGTGTTATAATACCTGGTCCACTTACAAGATACTGTTCTTGACAAGACAGATTCTCCTAAGTTCTGAAAGATGATTTAAATCATGCCACATTTCAAATCACATCTTATTCATACCATATTTTTCTTGCATAGGGTTTTCTTATATTGTCTTTCTTTTTAGGGGTGGGGTAGGCTAAAGAATAAAATACTTCCTCATAACATCACAAGTACAGTTTCTTAATTATACTATGTATTCCTAAGATATGCCTTCCACAGCTCTCCATTACCTCCTGCTCACATCTGGACCAAATGTTCTCTACAACTGCACTAAATACAGCTGTCATTCCAAAACTTCCCTTCAATGATCTGGGTTTCTTCCAGTTTCCTAGATCCCATATTTCTGTTTGGTTTATTCTCTCATGTTGCTGAGTGCATCATTAGCTAGCTTACTAGAACAGGATGTGGAATAAACTTTAGTTCCTGCATGACTAAAGACATTTTTATTCTGTCTTCATATCTGAATGATAGTATTTGGTGGTTAGTCACATTAATTATATTAAAAATAATTTCCCTGCAATTTGAATATTGTACTGCTTTCTTTCATATCTAGAGACGATGAGAAGTCTGATGTTAGTGTAACCATTAAAACTTTGTAGGGAGGTAGTTTGTCCCTTTCCTGTAAAGTATTTAAGATCTATTTTTTGGGGGGAGGTGCTGGGGATCAAACTCGGGGGCTTGCACTTGCTGGGCAAGCACTCTACCACTTGAGCTAAATCCCCAATTCCTTAAGACCTATTTTTGTTAGATTCTAAAATTTTCTGAGAATGTTACCCAGTCTTATCCTCAAAACAAAAACAAAAAGAAAAACAAACCTTTTCAACACTTGACAACCATTTGGACCCTTCCTATCTACAGGCTTATGTTCCTTCAGTCTTGGAAAATTTATCCATTATTTGTTTTCATTATTTTCCCCTCCATTATATACTCCTGTAATGTGGATACTGGGTACTCTTGCCTTGTCTCTTTTGCATCTATATCTTGCCATGTTTCCTTCTATTTTAAAAATCAATATTCTCGGAGAGTTTTTCAATTGTACTTTGTATCACTGCCACTTTTTTTTTAAAACATCAGTGGTATTTTTAATCTATGAAAGCTCTTTATTCACTTATTCATTTCCCACAGCTGTTCTTGTTTAAGGCATGCAACAGCATCTCGAATCAGACAAAATCTACAAAATTAGAAAATATCTCTAGGTTGGCTTGGTTCCCTGTATTACATTACTTCCAGGATCACTGTTTGTTATTTTGGTCTATTCTAAGAATTTTTTTTTTCCCCCTCAAATATCTGCTAAGCCCTGGTTGTCTGTTCATTGCTCCTGGTTGATTATTCTGGACTGACCACTCCAGATGAGACATATGCAGGCCTCTGCAGTATACATTTTCTTCCCAGTGAACCTCACACTTTGAGTAGGAAGAAGGATAAGGCACTCTGTGAACCTGGGCAGAAGTCTGACTGGCAGGTTTATTCTTAGGAAGAGCTGGTACATTGCAGCCAGCTCCTGTGGCACTATCAGATAGTAGGATGAGAAGGCCTTTCTTACAGGTCAGGGTATAGGCAGATTAGAGCCCACATGCTGTAATGTTTCTGTATCACCCTTGAGCTAAGAATGTTTTTTATACTCTTAAACAGTTACAAAAAACAAACACTTAAAAACACATGGGAATACGCCATCCAAACTTCTATGGTCTGAATGCTTATGCCCCTGCAAGATTTCTGCTGAAAGTTTATTTCCAGTGTACTTTTAGGAGATGATTAGGTCATAAGGGCTCCTCCTGTATGAACTGGACTAAGCCTCTCCATACAAGAAGCTTTATTATGTGAGGACGTGTTCAGCCCATCTGGAGGAGTCAGCAACCAGGAGACTGTTTCCTAAAGGTGCAAAGGGATGTGAACTCCTTTTGACAACATGGTTTTCAGTTACAATACACAATAACAACTTTTCTCCTTGGAGATACTAAGACAACCCTTGTCTCCAAAATAAACAGAAAGTAGCAAATCTACTTAATGTTTTTAGAGATGAAGATTTACTTATTCTGCAAATTATTTATGCTTCCATTTCCCTCTCTTGCTGTGACTTTATATAAAGAAGGTTTTGGAATGAAATAACCAGGTGTGGCAGTACTACATCCTTCATAAAAATCTGTCACACAAATAAAGCAAAGTGCAAAACTACAGAGAGTCTAGAAAACAGCATAGAAGCAAATCTAGATGACCCTGGGTTTGGTGATGACATTTCAGATACCATACCTTTCCACCATGTTTTTGCCTTTGCTTACCATGAACTGAAACTCTAAAACCATAAGCCACTATAAACCCTTTCTCCTTTAAATTATGTATTTTGTTCCAACAACTCTAAGATGACTAATACATAAATCTAGAAATCCAATTAGTGTAAAACATGAGGT
Organism: Hystrix cristata; assembly: GCA_004026905.1. Lineage (NCBI taxonomy): Eukaryota > Metazoa > Chordata > Mammalia > Rodentia > Hystricidae > Hystrix > Hystrix cristata. The sequence continues at coordinate 88,525 of PVJO010001888.1, forward strand.
AATAAAATTATGTCATATATGGGGATCATGCTAAATGAGTACATTTTAGCTGTTGTCACAAAAACAAAAAAAAATTGCATAACTGTGAGATGATGGAGTTCTTAATTTGCTTAATTATAGGTAAGCCTTTTAGCATTTACATGCATACTACAGCACCACACTGTATACCTTCATAAGTAATTTTAAAACTACTTTCAAAAAGAACACACATTGTTCTTTTTACAATAATTAGCAGTAAAATTAGAAATAGTGTAGTGTAAGTCCAAACTAACAGAGGAGGGGAAACTGAATAATTAAAAAATTCCAAAAGAGGATAAAAGGAGAGAAAATAAATATAAAGCAGGGAAGGTAAAGAATGGACAGCAAAAATAAAAACAAATTTAAACTCAAGTTCTCTCTCATACTGGATGTTATTTACATTTTTCTCAATATAGAGAAAGTCTACAAAAATAAAAGGACATAGGTTTGAGCCACATGATAAACAAACTTGACCTAATAGATAAAAGAAAATTTTCTAATTTTTAAAAATTTATTTTAATGGTACATTTTAGATGTACATAGTGATAACATTCATCATAGGGGATTTGTACCTGCACATGATATATCTTGTTGCTTTTCTTTTCCCATTCCCTCCCCATTTACAAAACCTTTGTTTCCATTTTTTCTTTCCATTTCTTATTTCTCTTGTCCCTCTGTTCCTTTCCCCCTCCCTTGTTTCCTTTCCCATTTGGACATTTTCTTCCCTTTCCCAATATAATACATTTTAGTCTTTATTTATACTTCAGTTTCTCACACCAGAGAAACAATGCAGTATTTAAACATGTGTGCCCAATTTATTTCACTTAAGAGTATGGTCTCAACATGCATCCATTTACCTAGGTATATCTCAAGCTTATCATTCTTTATGGCAGAGTAGTATTCCATTGTATAAAAAAACCCACATTTTCTTTATCCATTCTGCTGTGGATGGGCATTTGCGCTGCTTCCAAGATTTAGCTATTACAAACTGTGCTGCTATAAACATGGGTGTGCATATATCGCTGCAGCATGATATCGCTGCAGCTTTTAATTCTTTTGGGAAGATACCAAGAAGTGGAATAGCTGGGTCAAATGGAATCTCTACATTGATTTCCATAGAGGTTGCACCAGTCTACATTCCCACCAACAGTGGGGAAGGGTTCCTTTCTCTCCACAGCCCCTCCAGCATTTGTTATTGGCTGATTTGTTGATAATAGTCATTCTTTCTGGGGTGAGGTGGAATCTCAGGGTTGTTTTAATTTTCATCTCTCGAATGACCAGTGATGTTGAACATTTTTTCATATGTCTATCTGCTGATTCTACTTCTGCATCTGAGAAATGTCTATTCATTTCACTTGCCCACTTTTGGATTGGGTCTTTAAATTTGGGGGTCTGTTTTTTTGAGTTCTTTATATATTCGAGATGTTGGTCCTTTGTCAGAGGAATAGCTGGCAAAATTTTTTTGCCAGAGTGAAGAGAGTGGGTTGTCTCTTCACTCTGTTGGTAGTTTCTTTTGCTGTGCAAGAGCTTTCTAATAAGAACAGGACCCAAAGATTGTTGATTCTTTGTGATACTTCCTCGGCAACTGGGGATTTGTTCATAAAGTCTTTGCCTACACCTATGTCTTCAAGAGTTCTACCTATTCTATCTTCCAATAGATTTAGTGTTTGTGTTCTAATATTTAGATCTTTGATCCACTTTCATTTTAGCTTAGTGCATGGGGAAAGATATGGGTCTAGTTTTAACCTTTGGCATGTGGAGAGCCAGTTTTTCCAGCATCATTTATTGAAGAAGCTATCTTTCTTCCAGTGAGGCTGTTTGGCCCCTTTGTCAAAGATAAGGTGACTGAGAGTGTTTGGACCTGTTTCTTCATCTTCTAATCTGTTCCACTGGTCCTGGGGTCTGTTTTGTGCCAGTACTATGCTGTTTTTACTATAGTAGCTTTGTAATATAGTTTTAGGTCACTGATTGTGATGGCCCCTGCTTTGCTTTTGTTGCCCAGAACTGCTTTTGCTATTCTAGGTTTCTTTCAGTTCCAAATGAATTTCAGGATTGTCTTCTCTAATTCTGTGAGGTATGCTATTGGTAATTTAATTGGGATTGCATTAAATCGGTATAGCAGTTTTGGGAGTACAGCCATTTTCACTATATTGGTTCTTCCTACCCAGGAGCAAGGGATAGCTTTCCATTTTCTGATATCTTCCTCAATCTCCTTCTACAAAGTACTGTAGTTTTCATTGTACAGATCTTTTACTTCCTTTGTTAGATTGATTCCTAGGTATTTCCTTTTTTTGGATGCTATTGTGAAAGGTGTTGTTTCCCTAATTTCTCTCTCAGTGAGTCTGTTGTTTGGGAACAGGAATGCTATTGATTTCTGAGTGCTGACTTCGTATCCAGCTATGCTGCCAAATTTGGTTATTAAATCTAGAAGTCTTTTGGTGGAGTTTTTGGGGTCTTCTATATAGAGTATCATGTCATCTGCAAATAATGACAATTTAACTTCTTTTCCTATCCTGATTCCTTTTATTTCTTTCTCGTGTCTAATTGCTCTGGCTAATGTTTCCAGAATGATATTGAGTAACAGTGGTGAGATTGGACATCCTTGTCTTGTTCTGGATTTTAGAGTGAAAGCTTTTAGTTTTTGCCCATTTAGTATGATGTTGACTGTTGGTTTTTTTCAGATTGAGATAAAGACCGTCTATTCCAATTTCTGCATGGCTTTTATCACGAAAGGGTGTTGGACCCTGTCAAGTGCCTTTTCTGCATCTACTGAAATGATCATATGGTTTTTGTCCTTGGCTCTGTTAATATGGTGTATCACATTTATTGATTTGCATATGTTGAACCATCCCTGCATCCCTGGAATGAATTCTACTTGGTCATAATGTATAATCTTCTTGATAATTTGTTGCATTCTGTTTGCCAGTATCTTATTGAGGATTCTTGCATCTATGTTCATTGATGAGATTGGCCTGTAGTTCCCTTTTCTCGTCGGATCCTTCTCTGGCTTTGGTATCAGGGTAGTGCTTGCTTCCAGGAATGAATTTGGGAGTATTGCTTCTCTTTCAATTTCGTTAAAGAGTTTGAGAATTAGTGGCATTAAATTGTCTCTAAATTTCTTATAGAATTCAGCAGTGAACCCATCAGGACCTGGGCTTTTCTTTGTTGGTAGGTTTTTAATTACTTCTTCAATTTCAGTGGCTGATACTGGGTTAGAGTTTTTATATCTACCTGACCAAGTTTTGATAATTCATATGTATCTAGGAATTTGTCTGTTTCTTCTGTATTTTCGATCTTATTAGAATACAGGTTCTCAAAGTAGGTAGTGATGATCTTCCGGATTTCTGCAGGATCTGTTGTGATTTCACCCTTTTCAATCCTAATTGTATGAATATGAGTCTTTTCTTTCCTTCTTTTTTAATAAGGTTGGTTAAGCGTTTGTCAATTTCATTTAATTTTTCAAAGAACCAACTCGGATTCATTGATCCTTTGTATTATTTTCTTAGTTTCAATTGCATTAATTTCAGCTCTGATCTTTTTAATAGTCTCCCTTGCATGAACATTGGGTTTGACTTGCTCTTCTTTTTCTAGATGCTTGAGGTTCAACATTAGGTTGCTTATTTGAGCTCGCTCTGTTTTTCTAATATGGGCATTCAATGCTATAAATTTCCCTCATAGAACTGCTTTCATTGTGTCCCACAAATTTCAGTAGGTTGTACTGGCATTGTTGTTCAAATGTAGAAACTAATTTCTTCTTTAATTTCATCTCTGACCCACTGATTGTTCAGGAGCATGCTATTTAATTTCCATGTGTTTATGGAATTTTTATGGTTCCTTTTGCTGTTTATTTCCAGTTTCAATGCACTATGGTCTGATAGTATGCATGGGATAATTTTGATTCCTTTGCATTTACTTAAGCATGTTCCATGAGCTAGTATGTGGTCTATTTTGGAGAAAGTCCCATGTACAGCTGAGAAGAATGTGTATTCTGATGTTGTGGGGTGCAATACGTTGTATACATGTACTAGGTCCATTTGTTCAAGAGTTTGGTTTAATTCTGATATTTCCCCGTTGACTTTTTGTGTAGGTGATCTATTTGTGACAGTGGGGTACTGAAGTTCCCCATTAGAATCATATTGGTGCTTATTTGGTTTTTCATGTCCATCAATATTTGTTGTATATAGTTAGGTGCACTGGTATTTGGTGCATATATATTTATGATTGTCATCTCTTCTTCTTGGATTGTTCCCTTTACAAGGATGTAGTGACCTTGTCTTTCTTAATGAGTCTTGCCTTGAAATCCACCCTGTCTGCAAATAGAATGGCTACCCTTGCTTTTTTCCAGGTTCCTGTCGCATTAAGTATTGCTTTCCATCCTTTGACTTTCAGTCTATGAATTTCTTTTTGAATTAAATGTGCTTCTTGTATGCAGCATATTGCTGGGTCTTGCTTCTTGACCCATTCTGCCAGTCTGTTTCTTTTGATTGGTGAGTTGAGACCATTTACATTGATGGTTATAACTGACATATATTGACTTATTCTTGTCATATTTACCTGTTGTTGGCTTCCTAGTTTTTCCTTCTGTTTAATTACTTCCCTTGCCTGAAGGATTAATTCTGTTGCGATTCCTGAAGTTGTAGTCCTCATTTTATCTTTCCTTCAGAATATTTTGGAGTGCTGGTTTGGTGGTTATGACTCTCTTCAGATGTTTTTTGTCGTGGAAGTATCTTACTTCTCCATCAACTGTGAAAGACAGTTTTTCAGGGTACCTCAATCTGAAGTGAAAGTTGTTGTCCTTTAGGGCTTGAAATACTTCACTCCAAGCTCTCCTTGACTTGAGGGTTTGTGCTGAGAGGTCTGCAGTTATTCTGATGGGCTTCCCTTTACAGGTTATTTGTTTCTTTTCTCTAACAGCTTTCAATATTCTGTTGTTGTGTTGACTTTCTGGAATCTTGACTACTATATGCCTTGGGGTAGATTTTTGTTGATCATGGCTAATTGGAGTTCTGTATGCCTCGGTTATCTGTATGTCCAGTTCTTTTTCCATACTTGGGAAGTTTTTGCTGTTACTTCCGTGAACAGGTTTCTTATGTGATTTATGCTATCTCCTGCTTTTTCATTGACTCCGATCAATCTTATGTTATTTTTCTTCATGTCATCTAGCAGCTGTTGTACTGATTTTTCATGGTCCCTTACCATTTTGAAGAACTCTTTCTTTTCTCAATTATTCATCACAATCTTGTCTTCTATATCTGAGATTCTCTCTTCACATTGTTTCATTCTAATGCCAATACTTTCAAGGGAATTTTTAATCTCTTGGGCATCTGTTTGAATCTGTTTCATGGATTCCATTTCTTTCCTGTGTTGGGCATTTATGGTTTCCATCATTTTTCTAAGCTCTTCTATTTTTTTTATCTGTATCTGCTCTAGAGTCACTAATCATGTCTTTCATTCTGGAAATGATTTCTGTTTTGATGTTTTCTAGAGTCTCACTCATCTGCTTTGTTACTTCTGCTGTTACTATTTCCAAGAGTCTGGGAGGGAAGCGTTCAGATTGTTACACTTCATTACCCCCTGGGTTTGCTTTTGGTGAGCTGGAGGTATAGGGTTGCATCTTATTTGTGTGTCTTCTCATTTTCTATTTTTTCTTCTTTAGTTTAGTTCCTGGGTTGATGCTTATGAATTGCCTCTGGCTGGTAGCTTTTTTTGTTAGTTTTGAGAACCTTTTGGAAGTGACTGCTTCCTCAGAGATATCTTACAGGTGTAGCTGGTTTTTGTGTTATGAGTCTGTTGCAAGATCTTGGCTCTTCAATTTACTGGGGCTGAGAAGTTGCTGTCTATTTGGCCAGGCCCTAGTTCTTTGACTGTGGCCTATAGTGTTATTTGTGACCCTCTGCCAATTTTAGTCTTGGCATGCAAGGAAGAACTGAATAGAACAATTCTGTCACCTTGGCTAAAGTAGTATAATCAGCAACAACAATAGCATCAGACAAATTCTAGAAAATAAACTGTGGTAACTATTGATCTGCCACCTTAAACCTTATGAACTAGATTTGTGGTTGTATAACAATATCCAAACTAAACCAGAAATTTGTATGCAGTAAATATGCCCTCAATATGGTGATTTTACTATCAGGGGAGAAAATTCAAAAGAGATTAGGAGGAAAGGATAGAGAAATAAATGAAGAGAAAGAGATGAGAAGCAAGGTTGGAAGCCAGGGGGAAATTATGCAAACTTTGGGGAACTGGTAAAGAAAACAGAAGGGAAGGAGAGAAGGAAGAAGTAAAAACAAGGACAGAACAAAAAAATAACAGCAAAAACCTAGAAAGTCACTTTCCTATAAAAACAAGAAAGAAAAAAAAAGAACCAGAAAAAGAAGAGCAGAGAGGGAAAAAAATATTAAAAAAAAAAATTTAAACTGTCTGCTTCCAGGTGTGTCTCTGTCACTGGTAGACAGAGTAGACAGACCAAGGTTCTTGTTAACTAATTCCAGCAGTAGATTTTAGCAGGGTAGCAAGTGTTCCCAGCTGGGTTCAATAGCAAGGCTTCACCAATTTCATTGAAGTTCAGCCTGATCACTGGCTATAGCACTGAAATCCAATTTGTTCAGCTGGAGACAGACTGTGTATCTCCCACCAGTTTGGAATCAGTTCCCTGCCAGTTTGAACTTGGCTCCTTTCCCTCCTGCCAACTTGAATTTGAACTCTGCTCTGCCTTGCCCCACCTTGCCCAGCACCAAAAGCCGCTAGCAGCTTTTGAGTCTGAGTTCAGCTTCTGAGTCTGAGCTTGGCCCCTTTCCAAAACAGCGATTGGCCAATCACCACCCTCTCCTGGGGGCCATTTGAGATCGGGTGACTCAGGTAACTCACCAGCTGCTACAGTCTTCAGTGTCCACTGCTCCACTCTGTGTCCTTCCATGGAGGTCTCTGGGATCTCCAGGGGTCACTGTGCATCTGCAGGTTCAAACTGCATCACTCGCACCAAGAGCTGGTGCCACAAGTTGGGGCAGTGAGCCAGGCCGAGCGCAGAGGCTGTGAGCAGGGGCTGTGACTGTGACCCGGCTGCAAGCTGCTGCCGTGAGCTGGGCCGTGACCCGAGGCCATAAGCCCAGACCGTGACCCAGGGCTGGGACCTGGAGGCCACAAGCCATGGCTGTGAGGCAGTGCTGTGAGCCGGGGCCACAAGCTGGAGCTCTGGTAGAAAGTGCCATCTGTCCATCACCATCTTCCTTCTGGGCCGGTCTCTCCTTTTGCTTTCCCCGTGGGCTTCAACTCTTGCTTCAGATCCCTGCTGGGTCCTAAGAACACACTTCCCTCCTTCTCTTCCAAAAATTACTATATTCCAATGTCTGGAAAACAAATCTTGGAGAGGCTCTTACTCTGCTTCTCTCCACTCTGCCATCTTCCCAGAAGTCTCGATAATAGAAAAATTTTAACTCAATTATGGAAATATATGTTAAAAGTTGTAGATGAAACTACAGCAGCATCGAGAGGGAAATTTATAGACGCACATGCATGAATGAGGGGAAAACAGCTTTACTAATAAGCTAAATACCCAACTCAGTATCTTTCAAGTGCTGAAAGAATAAAAAAATTCCTCTTAGAATTCAATAAAAATATTCTTCGAGAAATGGAAGGTAAAAATAATGACACTTTAAAAGTTGAGAAAATTTGACTAACATAGACCCACACTACAAGAAAAACTAAAGAAAGTACTTCAGTATTTACCAAAAACCTCCACATGATATCCTATTTAATATTGAAATATTGAGTTTTCTCCTTAAGATTAAAAAAGGTGAAGATGTTTAATTTTGTTACTTTTACTCACCAGTACACTGGCAGTCTTAGGACATTAGGACAATAGAAATAAATAAAATGAAAACTGGAAGGGAAGTAGTAAAGCCATAATTATTCACAGATAAAACAACTATGTACAAAATGTCTGAAAGAATCTATAAACTACTAGAACAAATGAATCGAGTAAACCACAGGATAAAAGGTCAGTATATAAAAATCGATCATACTTCTTGATATGAGCACAGTAGCCTGTCTCCAAAGGTGGCCACATCAATTTCTTGCATGTCTGCCTGCCCGTGTTACTCCTCCATCAACACAGGCCGTGTACCTGTCCCCTTCCTGAAACTGGAATGCCTTGTGACTTCTCTGACACAGTGAATCTATGCCAGTTCCAGAGCAGTATTTAGCCTTAACCTGCAATCTCACACTGTATATAAAAATTAAGGTATGCTGGATCACAGACGTAAATGTGAAAGCTAAATTTATAAAGCTTCCAAAAAAAATTAAAGAATATGCTCACAACTTTAGATAAAGACTTCTTAGATTATAAATAGCATTAACTATTAAAGAAAAATGTTAATTTGGAGATCATCCAAATTAAAATTTTCCCCTCAATGCAATTCAAAAGTGAAAGGGGTGGGGCTGGGGATTTGGCTCAGTGGTTAGAGTGTTTGCCTGGCGAGCACAAGGCCCTGAGTTCGATCCCCCACACCAAAAAGAAAAAATAAATAAATAAAAGTGAAAGGGGTAACTCCACATGACAACAAAATAGTCACTGTATATACATCTGACAAAGGACTTACATAGAAAATATATGAAGGGGGCTGGGGATTTAGCTCAGTGATTAGAGTGCTTGCCTTGTAAGCACAAGGGCCTGAGTTCGATCCCCGGCACCACACACACGAAAAAAGAAAATATATGAAGATTTGTTATAAGTCAATAATAAAGACAATTCAACTCTTAAAAGGGGCAAAAGATTTTGAGGCTTTACAAAAGATATACAAAAAGCCAACAAACATATAAAGTGATACACAATGTCATTAGTTACCAGAGAAATGCAAACTAAAATCATGATAAAATACCCTACACATCTCCAGACCAGCCAAAATGTAAAAGACCAGCAGCAAGTGTTAGTGGGAAGGCAGAACAATGGGCTCTCACATAATACTAGTCAGGGTGGTAAGTGATAAAACTGCTCTTGCAACTTCTAACGATGTTAAATATTTGCCCACACTAACTCACCTATCGGTACACCCAAGAGAAAGAAAGCCTGTGTCCACAAAAAGACTTAACCAAGAACATTCACAACAGCTCTCGTAACAGTCACAAACTGGAAACAGTGCAGTGATACATCACTGGAACTACAGATATTCACCAGGGATATCAACCAGGAATAGGGATATACAAACTGGCAGGGTCATACCATGGACACTATTCAGCAATTTAAAAAACCAGTAAAAATAATGGTATGGATGAATCTTTAAAACATAATGCTGAGCTAAAGAAATCATACACAAAATAGCACAAACTACGTGTTCAAGTTATCTGACATTCAAGAACAGGCAAAATGAATGAAAACAACAGAACAGTGGGTTCTTCTAGGAGGAGAGGATTGACTGGAACATATAAGAAATATAAATTTGGTCTTTACCTACGGGTCCCGACACAGAGCCTCTAAAACTCTTGTGATTTCCCAAGTAATAGGAGCATCTTTTTTCATAATATTTAGTCTTTGTCTTTGGTTCCTAACATAGGAGCTCTTTTGTCCCTTAGACTCTCTGGAGTTACAAGAGTGTCATTTTGGATGCCAATGAGATCACTGGTGCCTGGGGTCCTCCAGATAACTTCAGAATGGGGACCAGACCAATCACATGATGTGAGAGTAGCAAACTTTCCAGGAGGAGAGAAGGACTGGAGATTGAGTTCAATCACCAATAGTCATTACTGTAACCAGCTGTGTCTGTGTAATAGAACACTAAAAAGTTCTAAAAAGGTGTTCATAGCTTCTGAGTTGGTGAACACCTGATGTCCTGTCCCATGTATATCTTCTATATTACTGTTTCTGAATTATATCTTTTTATAAGAAGCCAGTAATCATAAGTATACTATTTTCTTCAGATCTGTGAGCCATTCTAGCAAAATCTCAAAGATCATCAAAACAGGAGGTCATAGAAACCCCCTACTGAAAGTCAGTCACTTGGAAGTACAGGATGCCTGACTCTTGATTGGCATCTGAAATGAGCAAGTCTTCTGTGGCTGAACCCTTCATATGCTAACTCTGGGTCAGAGTATCAAATTGTAGGGTACTCGGTTGGTATCTGTACAAAATGAGAAAACTGTTTGGTGGGGGAAAACTGCACTTTCAATGTCAGAAATATTATGAGTGTAGAGACAGTGGTTTTTTCTCTTGCTACACATTTATAGACCTCAGACTCTGGACTCTACTCTAGCCTCTCACAACTCTACCCCATCTGTGTAGCTAGGAGGCACCTAGTAAAAGGAAACAGGCAGACGCCCACCTTCTTTCATCAAAAGGAAATCTAAAGATGAAAGCTTTCTTTCAAGTGCTTCTCATCATATTATGTAGCCTTTTCTGCACTCAACTTCCAAGAAGAGTTTTCTATAGCAAGACTGTTCAACTTTTGTGATACAAACAATATAGAAAACATTTCAAAATTTACATGTAAACTAATTTTATCAGAGCAGAATTTGGTGTGGTGTAAGTTAATCTTGTATCGCATTTCCATAGGACCTAGTTGCTAAACAGGAAAAATATTCTATATAATCTAAGTTAATAAGGCTCCTAGATAATGTTTATAATTCAAGTACACACATTTCAAATTAATTATTGTAAGCAGAGTAAACATGGAATGGGGAGCAACAGAAGGGTCACATACTATTTCCATTAAGATAAAACACATTAATAAGTAATACCATCAAGGTCTTAGGAATTCCTTAAAACAGAGAAAGACATCTTACAAAATATCTAAAAGAGGCAATAGGTCTTAAAATTTCTCTTCCAAAATTCATCACTCTGTTTTTCTTATATTTCTCATTGTTTTATGGACCTACTGTGGTACAACACAAAGTTACAAACAAGCAAAGAATTAAATTTTAATGCATCTAGAATTTTCTGCTCTGTTTACATTATAGCTCAATACAGCTGATTGGGTTTTGCCTTAGAATTTCAAGAGTTGTTACTTTTATCATAGTTGCTTTTTAAAAATAGCAATGATTAACAGCTACTGCTATTTGTACTCCCTCATAAGCTCTAAAATTCTAAACCTAATACTAAGGTATGATTTTTGAGATGATGAAAACTGGTAAGAGTTGAAATCCATCTATCTTAACCAACCTTCAGACTCTTAATAAAACTTGTGGGAGGCCATTGCTTTGGCCTGGGCTCCTCTATAAGGCCCAGTGGGCCAAAACGAAATGGAGTCAATCATGCTAGGAGGTCATGACTCCAAATCAAAGCTAAGGTGTTTTATCTGACCTTCTGAGAAATGAGGAGACAGATGACACCCAAATTCTAAACAGGCCAGTTTTAGGCTGGCATAATAAGGAAGCCCCACTCTTTTAACTCTTTACCAAAAAAAAAAAATCTGAAATTATACAAGTACTTTTTGTATTATGCTATTTCCTTTTTGGTGCTCAAATCACCTTATGAAACCTGACTGTTCTATCACGACTGACAGAATGCCTTTTCTAAACCTTTAGATGAGATGTCAAGTTCATGAATCACTAACAAAAGCCAATCAGGTCTTTACATTTGCTAAATTTTTTTTTTAAAGACAATGGAGCAAACACACATAGCAGGTACTGCTACTGTAGGGTATTGTAAGGCAAACCTGAGTAGCAAGAGGCCAGAAGGATAAACCACTAGTGTATATCATACCACTAGTGTATGATAAAAAGGAGCTATGTGTTTCTGGCTTCCTTTCTTCTAGCAGTGATGGATGTGGTCTTCTATCCCTATGGAACTCAGGATTTGAAGGAAAATAGAAGACAGCCACTTATAAAGTTCAACATGAAAGAAAACGTGAACTTTGAAAAAAGATAAAGTCTAGGAAAAAGAAATCCTTTACACGGATTGGTGTACCTTACTGAAGTCATACCCTGTGGCCTAACCCCAAAGGCTCAGGAAATAATCAAGTATGACTTCACATTGCATGTGTACCCTTGACATCCATCTTCCTAGGGAAATAACATAAGCAAAGCTGTAAATTTCAGAATGCTTCTTAGGTAACCAGTGCTGTTCTAGGCACTTTATATGAACAGAGTAATTTGTTTAACATCACATTTTGACACGTGAATATTTGCTTTATGAATGAGGAAACTACAACACAAAGTTGCCCAAGCTTATAAGTAGCAAAGTGTGCTACTCAAGTAGTTGGGTGTTACAGATCACGGCTGTACCCACTGTGCATAATGCACTGTCACTTAATATACCACCTTAATCCAAGTCACGCTCTGCCTACATGAAAAGTCAGTCAGACACTTCAAGTGGTAAAGAAAGACAGATTTTAATCATAATGTTTCCATAGGAGGAAGAATCCAGCATGAACTGAACTCAACTTTGATTCATACTAAAGTGACTAAGCATCCCCAAGGGAGAGAAGGAAAAGAGAGGGGTGGGCAGGAAAACCAGGGAAGTGAAAAATGACCAAAGCAGGAAGGTTGGTTTACCTAGGACCCACCTGGGTTTGTAATGTGCTCATTCAAGTTAGGCCCCTGTCCTTCCTCCCACAGAGGCTGTAGACAAGGTCCTAACTTCAGGTATTGGCTGTGACCACCAATAGATTCTTTTGGCAGCCTTGAGTTTTCTCAGGTCATCCGGAAGATGTGGCTTTCAGCGGGCATGGGGGTACACACTTGTGATCCCAGCACTTGGAAGGCTAAGGCCAGAGAATTGCCACAAGTTCAAGGCCAGCCTGGGCTACATAGCGGGTTCAGGGCCAGCCTGACTACATAGCGAGAACCTGCCTTAAAAAAAAACGAGTGGCTTTCAGCTGCTAGAAATGGTAAGTGTTTTGTTCAAGTGTTTATCAGCCTAGGCTGAGGCCCTATCAAGAAGACGGCTCAGGAAAGCTTGGCTAGAATTTGATCAACAAGAGAATCTTTGTCATCCCTCCAATGTAAGATACAGACTGTATAGTTGAAGATTTGGGACTGAACCTCAGTAAGACCTATGTTATTCTGTCATTCAGAGGGTTACTCTACCCTCTCAATATTTTATACTGTGGCTATAGAATTAAGGCTAGAAAATGTTCACAACTGGCATTAACATTCACATGAGTTATAACAGTCTCATTTACTGCATACTCACACTATGCCAGACTAAGTAATGAAAGTGTCACATACATCATACTGACCTGAACAACATGCAATGCGGGGACCATCTACATTTGACAAGGGAAAAAGAGTCTAAGAGAATTAAACGGATTCTAGAGCTTGTAACAGGCAGAACAAAGATCTAAACCTAGTCCTGCCTTGTTCCAGATAGCATACTCTCTCATCATTAAAAATACTTTTTGAGTAATCGCAGCACACAAGGTACTGTGCTAAGCACAGAGAATACAGAATGATGATGAAATCTCAAACAATTCCTGCCTCATGAAGCTTAGAGGTGATGAAAGAAGTAAGTAACCAAGTAATCGTACCCAGAGATGTGAAATTATAACTGACCCCATTGGGGGATGCTTTCCTGAAGAAGCCAAGATCTGAAGAATTTGCCATAGAATGTAAACTATACATATTTATTCTTATGAGTGGAATATGTAAATGTATTCTCAAAATCCCAGATACAGAATGTGTAAAATTCCTTAAAATCCCATATAAAGAATGACTATGAGGTCTTCTTTCTCTAAAGATAGCTGATATTAAGAAAAAATCCATTTAAAGTTAGTCCACTTAACCCAAGTGTGGTGGTACATGCCTGTAACCCCAGCACCAGGAGGCTGAGGCAGAAGGATCTCCATGAGTCCAAAGCCAGCCCAGGCTGCACAGTGAGACTGTCTCAAAAAACCCAAAACAACGAAAAAAGGAAAGTTAGTCCACTTAAAATAGAGACCAAAATTTTATTTATAGGTAGGGATGAGAATTTTGATGTTTATCTCATATTTAAGAACTTCTGGTTATATTTGCAATTACAAGCTATTAGAAATCAACAAATCAAGAGGGGTTGTGGTACAATTTTTCTCACAAAATTATGTTACACATAAACAGACTTCATATGTCTGGTTTCCATACCACAATCATAAGATTTTACTTGTTCAAAAAAAGTCTGAAATTACTGACAATGTTCCCAAGGTCCACCTTTAATGCTGATACTCCATTTTTTAAGAGACAAGAGGGTCATCATCATCTTTATCATTTTTTTCTTCAATCACAATAGCTGAACTCTAGCAGATCCTATCACTCGTTTCATTTGTGATTTGAGCTCACAAGTATCATCGTTAGATCACTTCTTGTCCATATGTGTATATCCAGCAAAATTTAAGAAGCTACCTTTCCTTACAGGCCAAATAAAATTTTTCTATAACTACATCCACAGAAATATGTCTATTCTCATTAGCCTCATACTTTCCGTTGGTTAGCGTTCAAGAAACTCCTTATGATATAAAAGGGTGGCACATACGGCTATTACCAACAATTTTTAGGCAGGTAAAAATAGAAAGCAAAATCTTGACCCTCATGTGGTCAACATTTAGAAAAAAAATGTTTTCTAAAATGATGAAAAGGATAGCTGGAAGGAAAAAGTACAGGTTCTGATATAAAGCACAGTAAAATATCACTTTGTAAGTGCAATAAGCATTTACTATGAGTCAATGACTGTAGACCTAAAAGAGATATTCTATACAAAAGCCACGACTTTATATTGAACTTATTCTACTGGACTAAAAATAAATTTTCTGAAGAGTTTTATTTGGCTGTAAATACTTATAGCACTTCTATGTATACAAACAGTATGGAAAGCCAATTTTCAGAAGGAGTTCTCTAACTACATTAGAACTATGCCAATATTCCAGAAAGTAAACACATAAAAAGCCACATGTTGAAATGTGTCCACTGCTAAGGTTTGGACGTGGTTTGTTCCCCAGGGATCCCTTTGTGAGAAGCTGGTCACGGGGCAGCAGTGTTGGGCGACTGTGTGGGACCTTAAATTGGGGCATGACCCCAATTTTGTGTATAAGGTGCAGAATCATAGGTAAATAATACCCCCACTTATTATTTATAATTCAGTTGATGAATTATTAATTTTATCAGTTTTAATACATTAAACAATGAATACTTAACAGAGAAAAAATAAAAAATATTGACTTTTTATATTTATTGAGGGTTTATAAAAAAAGCATCAAAATTTTCAACATCAGCTGTTTTTTGGTATACAAAGCCTAAAAAAAAAGAAATAAATTCTTGTATGAACTATAATGAAAACATCAATAGAACTCTATACCAAAAATAATATTTACTTCAATTATCACACCTAAGGCAGTCTTCACACCTGACAACAGCATGTTCTACACTGAGAACACATGTATTTTGCTTTCCTGATTTTTTTGTAGGACATATTTGACATCTCTCTGGCTTGCTGTCTTGTCAGGAGGTCTTTAGGGTATTATACAATGTGTACTTAACAAAATATCTGTAAAATAAAGTACTAAATTTTTTGTATGTATCACACATTTAGAATAGACATCAACACTTTCACATCAGCTGTGTACTTGCTTACAAAACCTAAAAGATAACATCAGAAATAAATTCCTATGTGAATACAATGAAAATACAAACAGAAGTCTCTCACAGACATAATCTTTGCTTCAACTGTCACCCCCAAGGCAGTCTTCACACATGACAACTGATGTTCCATCCACAAGTATCACTTACACTGACAGCACTTATGTTTTGCTTTCCTGTCTTGTTTTGTAGGACAAAACACAGCTGACATCTCTTTAGTTTTCCTGATGTCATAGTGAGTCTTTGTGGTGCTGGGCCTGCTTCCTCACCTGTCAGCTCATCAGTGTGCTCCCCAATTTTTTTTGTGTAGTTCCTTGAGCAGAAACATGTTGTTTTTCCTCCAATGTACATGATCTCTTATGAGTTCCAATCCCAGTCCTCTAAGAAAATTTCCCCATACTATTTTGCACTTGTTATTTTCTCTATAAACTATCAAACTATTTATGCCTCACATGTTTAGGACTCAGTAAAACACAACCCCTGGCCAATGGTTTGTGGTTTGAGTGACATCATAGTTGCTGTGCAACTCATCAACATCTACTCTACCTTTGATCTTGCTGTAGAAAGCTAACATCTCAGGCTTCCATTTTGCTGAGGTTTCCTTGTCAATATTTCCATCATGATGCAATGTTGACATAGTTTGTTTTTCTTTGTCCTACAGCAGGCCAATGTTACATCTTTCTGAAATCCAAAGGCAGTACTATACAATTCTGTTTTGAAACTGCAGCATTTCATTGGGAATTTCAGCTTTGTTCTTGTGTACAGCTCCTACACTGGTCAACTTGTTCTGCGTTAGCAAATGTAACATCAGTTGGAAGCTGGTAAACCAATTGTCAAATGACACATTCCCATTAGTTTGGGAGATGGGAGCAACAAGTCTTTTCACAACATCATTTGGTTTATACAAATAAGGGTCTCGTAGCTAAGTTCCAGGATAAATTTCTTATTAGAAGACATAGTAAATCTTCACATCCACTTGGGCATAAATTTTTAAGCCATATTTTGAAGGGGTTTTTTTTTGGGGGGGTCATATATTGCCTAAGGCTACAGGGACCAGGAAGTGCTACAAGATTTTCATCAATAGTCAGGTATTCAGATGGTGTGCAAATTGCTTGACAATTACCCTCAAATAGTTCAAAAAAAATGAGTGGACAGCAGCCAGATTATCAGTTCTTTTTCTTTCTTGGAGGTGGTTTTGTCATCAGACCTTCAGCAATTTTGAAGGAAACCAAATTTCCTCAGTGTCACTGTTGTTCTATGGACCTCAAGCCCATTGCTTTTCCACAAATCCTTTACATTTCTGCAATTACCATGAGAAAGGCCTACTAAGTACAGCAAACTTAGGAATGCTTTCGGTTCAGCTAGTGAAGTGTCATAATAAAGAAATTTTTGAGTATGGCTATTGGTGAACATAGAATGCTTTACTTGTATTTCAGCATTTGTGTATTTTACTTCTTCTAGCATTTCATCTGTTATAAACAAGTTTCCAACATTGAATGGCAGTGCTGGTATTTCGTCCAATAGGCTTCACCCCTGCCAAGATCCTCACTGTATTTTTGGACCCAGTGCTAACTTTGGCAAGTTCAATTTGGTTGCATGACCATTTTATACCATTTCAACTAATCAAATATGTATTCACTCTGCTGTTTTGTTTTCTGAAGCAGAGAGGCCTGCATTCCTTGTTTCTGTATTGGTCAATTCTTACTCCATTTCATTGTCACAGGAACTTCGGAGCACATGGCCAATGTCGAAGTCATTGTCATCTTCATCCATGCATGAGTCACCTGATGATTTACTTTTGACCTCCTCCAAAACTTGCAGATCTGGGTTTTCATGTGCCATGGCTACTTCTACCAGAAAAATCAAAAGAAAACTTAAAAAATCCTAAGTGCACAGAAATTTAATAATAAGCATAAGTAAAACTCACTTGTTGCTGTTTTGGAGCTCCAGGACACACTTTGCCCTTTGTCTTCCAAGTGGTGAATGTAAAGATGGTCTTTTTTTCCCCCTACAGGTGCAGGTACTATGAGCCACATCCACATTCCATTATGGTAAAGTACATATTTACATAACAGAAGAATGGTGTGGGGGCACATTACCCACCTTTATGCTACTGTAAACCTGGGTGAAAGCTGCCATGCAGAGCATTAGGTGGGTACAAAATCCCCCTCTGACTCTCCCATAGGTGCACACATCCAGCCATTCCTTGTACCAAGCAGGTAAACACACAGACTGCAGTACAAATTTACATCTGAAAACTGTGTGATGGGTTTTTTTAGGCCATTGTTATGTCCTTAGGAGGAGGCCTAGTGGGAGGTCTGTGGTCACAGGGGAGCTGCCCTCAGAAGTGATTAAGGAGCTCTTGTGGGACTGCTGAGCTCTCAAGACAGGGCAGCTACAAGAGAAATCAAGCCTGGCTTTCTGTTTGGAGACATGATCTCTTCCTCCCTCATATGCCCAGCTCTTAGGACACCACGCACCATTAAGTCCTCACCACAGGCCAACTAGTGGACCTTCCTAACCATGGACTTTGAACCATCACCTAAATAAACCTCTTTTCTGTATCAAGTTATCTTGCTTCTGGTATTTCACTATAAGAAATGTTGCAGAAACAGACTGCCAAGAAACCAAGCACCACTCAGAGTTAGAGAACTTGGGTTTATTATGCTGGTGAGCCCAGAGGAGTTCACACTCCAAAACCTGATCCCTGAACACAGGTAATATAGAGTTTTTATAATGCTTTAGTTCTGGGTCTGTAAATTAAATTTCAGTTTATTGCTACATGTTCTACTTCCAGGAAAATTGGCAACTAGCTGACCCTATTAAGAAAAACCATGGAGGCAGAATCAACAGTCCACAAAACCATGGAGGCAATCAACAGGGGTTGGGGTTAGGTCAGCGGCAAGACAGTTTACAGAAGCAGAGGCGAGGGCTGGGGTTACGGTTACAGCTGGCTGAACTTACTTGTAGAAGGAGGGGATGTTGATCCTGAGTCTTTCCACACCATAATGAAAACAGAGTAATACACCTTTCCATGGTAACACTTCAGTGCAATTTTACATGTGAATCAGCATATCATAAAAACTTTTATAAATCTTTCCCTGGTTTCATGTAGCCATTATTTACTAATAAGGCATCACAGTTAAAAACAAATGAAACCTGTCCCTTATGTTGTAGCATAGAAGAGAGTTTTATAATGTAAATAATATAATCAATTTAGAATTCTTTGGGTTTTAACAAAATCTAGTTCACAACAGCATAAACAAATATAAATTAATTTCGCTCATAAGATATCTTGAATTGAGCAATCGTTAAGGTTGGCTTACTAATCAAGGATGCTAGCAAAATTTCCAATATTTTTCTCTGCTTTCCTAAGCATATTAACTCTTTGTACTCTTGTTTATTGCTTAATAGCTCTAAGATGGTCACTGAAGTTTCAAGCATCGCATCTAAGATCAAAGCTGTTAGGCTGGCCTGTTTTCCACTCTTCCCCAGGGAGACCCTTCCCTTCCCCTTCTTCCCCATTACTTGTCGCCATACCTGCCCACCTCCACGGGTCACAAATCCACCTCACCCGAGGCCAGTTTGCTGTTAACTCACTTACCAACCTATAGAATAAACAACAGACCTAAGCACAATCTCCCTTCCCCAAGTTCCCGCGCACGCAAAAACTCGTGCACGGGAAAACATGGTATATAAGGCCCCCAGATCCAGCCATAAGAGGGCCATCTCTCAACCTACAAGGATGGTCTGCCTGATTCCCTCCTGACAATAAACCTTTCGCCTGGCCAGCTGTTATCAGCCCCGGTGATTTGTCTGAGCATCGAACCGAAAATCTAACAAAAGCAAGAAAAAAAGGTCACCCCAGCCCTGTTTAAACCTTCCATGAGAAGGTTAAAAGCTTTCCATGAGACCACTCTGTAGGTTTATGATTTAGAATTATAGGGCTGGGGATTTAGCTCAGTGATTAGAGTGTTTGCCTCGCAAGCATGAGGCCCTGAGTTCGATTCCCAGTACAAAAAAAAAAAAAAAGATTAAAGTGCACTGGAATTATATTATGTACCCACTACACCAGTAAGAGATGTTTGAAAATTAATCATTTAACTTTTCGAATATTTGTGGTAGAGGTAAAGAATGGATAATATATTGGCCAAACAATAGCATCTGCCACAATCCTCAACCCAATATGCAGGATTCTGCTAAAAAAAATCATAAAAGGTAAACAACACATGACAATATTCCAAAGTTTTTCTATCATTTCTCTTAACACTATAGGCTCAAATTTCCATGGAATAGCAGGTACAAATTACCTTTCCATGGAAGAGCAAGTACAGGTTAACCAAATGCTTTACTATCATAACAAGAGTTACAACTTTCCTTTCCCTGTCTTTTTGCAAACTCTTTCCATCATTTTCCCCCAAGTCCTCAGCTTGTTAAATCAGATTTTCAGCCTTGTACTTAATTATCTCAGGGTTGGAAGATAGCTGCTACAGCTCCAGGCTTCGCATTTGCATTTAAGGCACAAAGAAGAAAGAGGAGAATACTAGCCACTTACATCCTCTTTACCAGAAAAGCAAAAGACCTCCCTTTACTCAACCTCCACAATCACTGGGAAGGGAAACAGGATTGTCATGACTGGTTCAATTAAAGGTTGTTTTTGCGAGGTATTCTGGTGTCCTAAGAAAATGAATGTAAGCAATGGGTTATGAGTATTAGGGAATCCACTAAGAATTTCTGCCATATATAGGTGAAATTTCAGACATTACACCAAAAAGGGGTGGGGTGACCCCCTCAGGCAATTACAGAAATACATTTTAGTTAAAGAGATACCCACTCAAGCAAATGAATCTTGCTTAGGATCTATCCCTGAAATGAACGCCCTTTAGCATTTCTGCTTTTCTCAGGCTCTTCCCTTCCTTCAATTCTGAACTCATATATTTTCTAAAATATCCACGTTTATTAACAACTGTTTCTATGGCAGCAGAGCCCCTGGTGGTGGGGCCCAAGGGTGGAAGCTATTTATAAAGACTGGCAGTACAGGCCAATAGCAGCTACTATTGATGAAATCTTTGAGGAATTTCTCAAATAGATAAATGTTGTGGAAACCAAAAACATATTCAAAGTGCCTGTTATTTATAAAGAAACATCTTGACTATAGTTCCCCATCTAGGTTCACCAACTAGAAGAAAATATATTGATGATCCTGATAAAACCAGCTTATGCAACAGTTTTATCTTGTAAACTAATAAATTCGAACTCTGGCATTACATTTTAGGTGTATCAGGTTGCAGGACTAATTTAATCCTCTCTGAGTCATTTCTGACCAGATCAGATTGTAAGTCCACAAGACTGAGAGTTAGTTCTTCAAAATTTTATTAGCGTTATACCACTAGATGTGGTCTTTTGAATAACAGCAGCTGGTCAGCCTCAGGCAACAGCCCTTCACATCACTGATATAACTGAGTGTACTAGCATGAATCTCTATCTTTAAAATGTTTGTAGAAGCAACAAAATAATTTTCATTCCATGTAGCAACTCACAAAACCACTTTCTACTGTGTACTTTTGTGTCACCTATAAATATACTCCTGTCACTAACCAAAGTATGATAGTTTCCAAGTAACCCTCAACTCATTACATGTACACACACATACGCACTCTTTAGATGTTACTCTCTAGGCACACAGAACATAGGCTCAGAGCTGGAAAGCTAGTGTGCAAATCTCAGTTACACAGTAGAATGTTCCACCCTATAGCGGACATGTGACTCTGGGCAAAAGTCATTGTTTCCTCATCTACCCATGAGGGGAGAGAGGAGGAACAGAATAATAAATACTGCATGTTGAGCACCCCCAATCTGCAAGTCTAAAATGCTCCAAAAACTGAAATGTTCTGGGTATCCTGTCATACCTCAAATCTGGATGTCAAATCCTGGAGCATTTCAGATTTTGAATTTTCAGTTTAGGTATGCTCAACCAGTAAAGTCTACACAAGTACTCCAAAATCTAGAAAAAAAAAATTCCCAAGTCAGACACTTGAGCTCCCAAGCATTCCAGATGAGGGATACTTAATTTGTGCTCATTTCAGAGGAACAGAGAATAAAATAAACTTCTACATGCAAAACACCTGCAATATAAGGACTCAGCAAGTGTTGACGATTATCATTACTCCTAACTGAAAAAAATCTAAGCTGTGTACAGCTGCATTTGATGCAATATAAAAATAATTTGATAATAAAGATGAAATTTAGGTGAAAAACGTGAAGTAATACAAACTCCCTCAAATTAGTAATTCATCAAGAACTGTACTGTCAAAGCTGGCTGGTGAGTAATTTATAAAATCTTTTAAACTACTACTATATGATGGTAGCAAACTTTTCACTCTTTCCTGTAAGAATAGTCTTCATTATTCATGTTTCCTACAAAATGCTACAGCTCTATAGAGATGTAAAGGAAGAAACCATTACAGTGCTCCCCACCCCACAACCTCCTCATACCCTGGTCCTATGTCTTAGCCTACAAATTCAGTCTACAATCAATACCCAAATAAAATATGTCTCTGAACATTGTCTTTGGGAATTTTCTCTGGAAATAAGAGGGCCACTCAGTCGAGTGACTTTTCTAGGAAATCCCGTTCAGGGTCTTGACTTTCCTTCAACATTCATCTATTTCTCTCCTACACAAATGCTTCTTTCATGTGTTTTATTTGCTCACTCACAAGCAAAAGCCTCCCTTGCATTTGACCTTCAGTCACTCCACACTCGATTCCTCCTTCCTCAATCATCTTCCTCCTTCTTCCACAACCCTCAATCTACTAGAAAGTCCATTTGAGGACACATTCTTTTTTTAACTCAGTTCATGAACACTTCTGTCTACAATTTGGTTCGCAAACAAAAGCATTTGGCAAAATTTTGCTTCCGTTCACAAACTCCGCACTGGATGACAAACACAACCACACACAACTTCCCCACACAAACACAAATATAGCCATCTTCCCTAAAATCATAAAACAAATTAAGTTTCTAAACAGGAACCACTTTTGTGTGTGTGTGTGTGTGACAGTCTGGCTATGTAGTTCAAGCTGGACTTGAACTCACTGCGTAGCTCAGGCTGGCCTCGAACTCATGTGATTCTCCTCCTCAGCCTCCCTAGTGCAGGATTACAGGTGTGTCCCACCATGCCTATTTTTCATTTCTTGACACTTCACCCTAATGAAAATCCAGTTAGATCCCTTAGTTCATATTGCTTTCTGTCCTTATTTTCTCCTCTTTCTCTGACTTGATAAAAAGAAATGAGGAACGGCATTGTCCTTGCTCCTGATTTCCACTTCCAGATTACCACACTCTGGACCACTTCTCACTGTGTGAAATCTCCACTCTATCTCACATTTCAGAGAACTTCCCTCAACAAGTCTACTGGAACACTGTACTCTTTAAAATTTTTCCTCCCATCCTTGTATTGATAGAGGTGATTCATTAAGGGTCCACAATTCAATTTCTGTCAGCGTACTGTAAATGTGTAAGTACTTAGTATTACATGAACCAGAAAGATTAAACATGTAAATGATAGTCACACAGCCAACAACACAGTAAAATACATGACCATTTCTGTGCTCATAACAGTTTTCCATATTCTTCAAGTCAAGTTCTACAAGTATATATTTTCTATCATTAGAAATGCATGTTAGCTATTGCCCTAGGCATAAACCACCATCTGCTTTCCAAAATTAACCCCAGTATCAAGAAGTTAGAAGGTTAAGTGGGTATACAAGCTCTTCTTGGCAGATGATCATTACTTAAAAGATCTAGAATGAGATGGTATGAAAGTCCAACCTTACGGCACTTAATTTCAAAGACATCAACTTACAGTCTCAGTTTCTCTGACTGCTTCCCCCTGTACATTTCAGCAAAGGGAAGCACTGTCTTCAGTATGACAACATTTCACCTACTTGAAATGCAAAATGGTCACCCTAAGCCCTTGATTCTCTAAGCACAACAGTTTGGGCTTTTCTCCAGATTCCTATTCTCCAAAATGTTAAAAAAAATTCTGTTCATATTTAATTTGATTCATATTATCTTTAGATCACAAAAACCAGATTTAGATTTAACCAGTTTACAGTATTTTGGTTTTTTTAATAGTTAACATATAACCGAATACAGTTCTATATATATAGTCTGCTGAAATACTAGAAATGAGACTTGTAAAATTAAAAATTACAGGATTTTCCATATTGCAGACAATTCTTATTGTGTCTTAGCTAAATCAAACCAATGATGTAGAATTAGGATTAATAAATTACGGCAATACATATAGCTCCCAAAGCATTAAAAAGAATAATTACTTACCTGCTGTGTCTTTGGATGAAAATTCTTGCAGACTGCAGAGTAGATATTTTAGAGTTCACATCTACCACTTCTGCTTTAGTAAGAATTGTAGCCACCATAAAGAAAATATAAAAACAACTGTAGCAATATACAAAGAGGACAGTAGAATGTTTACAAACATCACATAAACTCTTTATTTTACTTAGTAATACATCAAAAGACTTCATAGTAAGAAGTAGAAGCTTCACGTTGTTGATGTTTAATTTCTCCTCCTTCCTTAACCTTTTTCTTTATTAAAGTCCCAGGAAAACTATTTATTATTACTTCCAAACACAAAGCTAGAAGTTGGATTAAAAGGAAAACTGAAGTTTACAGACATTCCTCATTTAAAGACGGAGTTCTGTCCCTGCAACCAGGTCGTTAAACTAAGTGGTTACTAAATGAGGAATTGTATATAGTATGTACAGTACAATATTCAGAACAAAGAAACAGTGACAGGAAACTCCAGCTTGGTGACTTTGCTTTTATTTTCATAACTCACATGCAGTACTGTAATGTATAGCAGAACATAAAACTACAGTACCATACAATACAATCAGCAAAAACTATAGTTCTGTATAAACAAGGTTTACTGTACCAAAAAAAGACACTTAAATTCCATCAACAAGATGTACAGAACTGTACAAAAATCAAAGACAGATCGTAAGTCTGAACAGTTAAACAGGCAGGTCATTAAACAAGAAATATCTGTATTTGGAAGATTATTGGATGGGCGAGAACCCTTTCAAAACACAAGTACAATGGCACCTTGACTTACAAACTGACTTTATCTTACAATTTTGGGAATGGCTGTTTCTGTTTGTGTGGGGAAGATGGTCGTGGTTGTGTTTGTCACCCGATACAGAGTTTGCAAATGGAAGCATTTGTGAACCAAGGTGTTACCGTAAAGACTTGGAGAAGAACACAGAATTACAAGTATTCCTTGTTTACCAACCTGTTTAACAACTGTTTGGACTTACGACTGTCTTTTTTTGGTACAGTTCTGTACATCCTGTTGATAGAGCCTCAATGTCTTTTTTTGTACAGTACACTTTGTTCATATAGTACTGTAATTTTTGCTGATTATACTGTACTGTAGTTTTATGTTGTTATACACTACATTACTGCATGTGACTTATGCAAATAAAAGCAAAGTCATCAAGTTGAAGTTTCCTCTCTTTGTTCTGAACATTACAATGTACATACTATATATAATTCTTCATTTAATGACCAATTCATTTAACAACCTAGTCGCAGGGATGGAATTCAGTCATTATACAAGTGTCTGTATGTGTTTTAATTATGAAAGCTACTCTTTGTGTTATGTTTCCCCTGAGAAAAAAATTTTACCGGCATTGCCATGAATAGACACTTATTAGGGGTTGGCATTTCCATCAGGTAGTAGCCTTCATGGAAAACAAGGGGGAAATGTGGTATATAATAATCTATCTTCCACTTAAAAAGTTCTCCACAGTACATTTATTTTATATGACACTAAAATCAAGACGTGGCTCAGAGCACCTTAATTATGCAGAAGTGTCATATGGGATTATCTTAATTATATCAAGCCAATAGTTGGAATTCAGTAATCAGTTCCCCAGAAATTTATGATCTTCCCATTGTCATACTAATAATGAACATAATAAGCTTAAGAATAGTGTATTTTTGCAACTACAAAGCATCAAAAGTTATCTACCTTCAAATCTGATCATACTGGTTTTTAACTTTTCTGGTTCACTTTAGTCTGAGATAACTGCTTACACACAAAAAAGTTCAAGGGACCACATAGATTAACAAGGTCGAAGTCCCAAGTTGTACTTCTTCACCCTCACAACTGACGTGCCAGCACTGTTTACTAGCATTTGCTATTAGGCAGGGATATAGACCAAAAGGGTTGTAGATATGGCCTGCGCTTCAAGTCTTACATTATAATGAATTTTTATGAATTTATTTGGAGCTGAGTTGATGTTTACTGAAGGCCAACTGTATTGGAGGGAGTTCTCTAAATTACTTTCCATATGGACTATTGTTTATTAAAGGATAAATATGTAAAGTGTGCTAATTTTTCAGGGGTGGGGGCTGCTGGGGGCTGAACCCAGGGTCTCATGTGTGCAAAATGTGCTTATCTGAAGCTTCCATGTGGTAATAAAACTTAACAGAAACTGTTTAGACTCACAAGCAATTTTTTCAGGGAGGAATATTTTATCACTAACATCATAGTTAAGTGACATTTACTGAAGGCCTACTGAGTGCATGGTATTTTACTTTCTGTTGTATCTAGACTATATGCACATAAATACTGAGAATTACAACTTGATCGTATTTATTCATTAAAGCTACCTCAGCAAGGTTTAAAAAATACAAAGCCTACTCTATTAGCAGTTATTGTATTTGAATTTCAAAGTAAATATCACGCAAACTTCAATATATTCCACTTCTCAAGCGTTTGACTAACTCAGGCCTTCACTCTGTACGCATATATTTTTTCTTTTTTGCAGACATCTCTGTATATTACAAATAACTGAAGCTACACTCTAAATCAACATGCAGAATGGCTTTCAAAGTATTAACAATTATACAAACATTAACAATTTAAGGACTCTGGATATTATTCAAATTTTCACAAATTATGTGGCATCAAATTCTTATATTCTATTTTTTTTCAAGCAGCTACCTCAGGAGAACAATAATTTTAACTTTGATATCAATCTCTTTCAGACACTGCTAAGATGAACATATCTAAGCTGCCTTACCGTAATCCTACAGCTGTGTACATGTACAAATTTTCTGCTTATGTGATCCTGGTACCCTTAAAAACATAATCTTCTTAACTAAAAGAAAATCTGACTTACCTCAAAAGGCATGTGGGTACGGGATATTATGCTAATTACTGCCTCCTTAGAAAGAGGTATATTTGGCAAGAAAGGACACACAAAGCTTGTTTTTTTTAAGCTTAGTTTCTTCCACTCCTCTTTACAGCTCTTAAATCCTGTTGCTGCATAGCTCTTTCGCTGACAAATTCCCTCTCATTAGTTGACTGCAGTCCACCAAGAAACAGTACCCGGGGCTGGGGATTTAGCTCAGTGATTAGAGTGCTTGCCTTGCAAGCACAAGGGCCTGAGTTCGATCCCCAGCACCACAAAAAAAAAAAAAGAAAAAAAAGAAACAGCACCCACAAACACTATTTATAGTTCTCGGACTCTCCAACCTCTCCCATCAATAAGAATGACCTGGGGCAGTTAAAAATAACATTCACAAGTAGATCCCCTGGAAATTAGATTCCAAAGGGTTTCAGATGAAGCTCCTCAATCTCATTTTAAACACATGCTCCCCACTGATTCCTAAAGACCACATCAACTTTAAGAATAATGCTACAAGCAAAAAGGAATCCTGCTATAGATCTTCAATGTTCCCCTAAATTGATCAGCCTCGAGAGCTAATCTTTCTCTGGGTGTTAAGATTTAGGGTATTTGAAAAGAAGAGTGGGCCAAATTTGGAAAGAGCAGACTGACATCTTGTCTACACCTCTGATTTAAGTTTTTAACACGCTAAAGAATACTAAATCAAAGCGAGGCCTTTAGTTTGGCTATGTTTTGTAAAAGTAGGACACCTCCAGGGGGAAACACAGAGCAAACAAATTATACATGTTTAGGGTTTTTTTTTTTTAACTTCACACTATAACACAACATAATTGCACCCACAATTTCCATGAACAGAGAGGGTAGCAGCACTTAAAAGATGTAGGTAAAAGATATCAGCATGTACTGTAATTTTCATATAGATTTCTCTTTCTAGAAGGTTTGTATAGAGCCACTGCAGGGAAAAAAAAAGTCCTTCAAAGCAGCACACACTTGAATTAAAAAAAGTACTACAATACAAAGATTCCGGCCCAGTTAAACCAAAATAGTCTTCCAATTTCTCTCTGCAAGTTTCAAAATATTTGTCCTACTGATATTTAATTAGTATTGTAACTGAAATGCTTTTCGATGATTTTAATCAAATTTTAAGTCGCATTCTATCAAGTGGGGAGAAATGGATGATATAACTTGGGGAAGTTGTGCCAAGGCTTTCTCTCTTTCAAGCGTTGTCAAAATGTTGCCACCACCTGTCAGAAAATGATACTTCCCATCTTGAGCATCCTCCATTAAGTTTTCTTAAACCATCCCCTTCCTCCTTTCCAGTCCATAATTCTTCCTGGTAGAGATGTAGAAGAGATATCCTATTAAACTAGGTAACTTCTACAAATATCTCCTCCAAGAGCGTCTTTCCTCTGAAATTCCACCATTAGGGATCAGACTTGGTTAAGAAACGCTGAAAGGTGAGGGAGGGCAAGCCTTCAAGAAGCAACTTTACTCCCCACCCCAGTTTGCCAAAATTAAATACTCCCTATCTGGATATTTGTGTCTTAAAAACAAACACTCACTCTCTCTCTCTCTCTCTCTCTCTCTCTCTCTCTCTATATATATATATATACACACATATATATACATACATACATACATACACACACGGTCCAAGCCACTGGGGCAATTCTATGGTTTTGATGTTTTCAACTCCATCATTTCACCAGAATGGCCACGGTGGGAAGAGAAGGTAAGAAAGACGAAGGACATTCCTTGGAGCCCACCCAGACAAACCCAATAAAAACACTTCAGGTGTGAGGATCGAAAATCAAGGCACTCAGCTCCGCCCCAGCCCACGCTAGAACTTAGCGTCCTAGAAACTAAGTTTTCAAACTTTTCAAATGCTTTACGTACCATGAAGGCTAGGACCTCATAGGAATGAAAAGGCCAGGACCCCACAGGAAAATGGTTCTACTTCCAGCATGAATTTGATGGGAGACCACAAATCGCAAACGCTACTCGGAATCCA
Source organism: Hystrix cristata (assembly GCA_004026905.1). Lineage (NCBI taxonomy): Eukaryota > Metazoa > Chordata > Mammalia > Rodentia > Hystricidae > Hystrix > Hystrix cristata. The sequence goes on from PVJO010001888.1 coordinate 117,313, forward strand.
CAAGCTGCCTCAGTGACTGCTTGCAGCAGCACTTGAGACACAGGGACCAGCTGTGCGTGCACGCGTGACGGCCTCAGCCCGGGAGACCGCGCGCCGCGCCTCCAGGTGCAACCCGCGACCCCGCCGCCCCACGCCCACCGGGGACCCGGGCCTGGAGCGGCCCTGAGGGGCGGGTCCGGCGTGACACGCGGTCACGCGATGCGCGTCAGGAGCGTGTCACGGCGCCCGCGGCGGGCAGTATCCGGGGGCTGGCGAGGTGGGAACCTTGTTCCGTAGGGGTCCTGCGGAACACCTCGGGGAAGTGAGGTCAGGTGTTTGCTCCAGGCCGGGCCGCATTTCGGGCTCTGACCTCAGAGGGGACCCGCGAGGGACGACGAGGCGCCGAGGCCACCGGAGCGCCATGACGGTCTCCGCCTCGAGCCCCTGCGACCTCCCGCTCCTCACGCCGCCCGCGCCCCGCGTGCCCACGTGTCTCCTCTCACGCCCGGCCTCACGGCTCACCTGCGCCAAGAGCCCGCGCTGCGTCCGCCGGCGCGCGCCCCGCCCCCTGCGCCCCCCGCGCGCCTCCGTTTCCTAGACAGCGCGGGCGCGCGGCGGCCGCGGCCAGGACGCAGGCGCGGGCGCGCGCTGGGGGGCGGAGGCGCGGGCCACGGGCTGCAGGCGGGCGGGCGGGGGGCGGAGGCCGTGCGGAGCAGAGCGCAGAGGGCCGGCCCGGCCCGGCACAGCGTACGCCAGCCGCGGCAGGTACGTGTCCTCGCCGGGTTCGGGGTGTGGGGTGCGCGCCCGGGACGGGGTCCGGTCCTGACCTTCATCCCCGGCCCGGAGCCCGCAGGGTGCTCGCGCGGGGCAGCCCGGGGCATCGGTCCAGCCGGGGACCCGCTACTGGTTTACACGGTTATTTGTTTTTCAAACTGCCCTGGGTCGGGCCCAGCTGCAGCTGCCTCCCGTGCTTGGCCTCCGTGTGCCATCTTGCATTTATTAATAAATCATGCAAGCTGGGGAGTGCTGCTGGGGAATCCCGTTGCAGCAGGGCAAGCGGACGCCGGTTTTCAGTTTTCAGACGCGGTACAGAGGTGGAAACTCTGCACCACGGGATCTGTGGGTTGGTGGGTCGTGACCGCTTCCAGTCTTAGGGGAGGGTTCCCTCGCTGTCGGGAGCGCCCAGCGGCAGGGCAGGCTGGGCTGGCTGGGAAGAACGGTGGGTTTTCATCATCAGGCCAGAACCCTGTTCAGGGGACAGGTGCGAGCTGCAGACAGCTCCTCGCTTGCTAACTTGCCAGGGAGGCTTAGACCCAGAAAACTGCCTCCCTGGATTCCCAAGAGAGGCCTTGAACAAAATCCCTGAGACTTCCATACTCAAACTCATTAAGATTTTGCATTTGAAGATGACTAAAACTAGCCACCTGTTGGAAGTCAGACCCCAGGAAAGCCCCATACTCCACCCCGATTCCCATTCCCCAATATTGAGACAGCTATAGCCCCATGTGGGCTCATTCCATCCTCTTTACTGATGCTTAACTTGTGTTTCTTTTAAAATGAAATCCATGATTTGATGCTTCAGATTCTATAGGTTGAAATATGATGTTTGTATTCCATATGCATACCTGTAACCTCTCATTCTAAGGACTGAATTTCTCTTAAGTATGTATTACCTGTTCCCCTGGCTGCTCACCTTACTTTGTGCAATGATCAGAAAAGTGGGATGTATATAACTGCTTACCCATTTCTTCCCCCCGAATAATATGACAAAAAGAACAGTAAACTAGAAGCATAGAATCAGATGGTTATTACAGGATGTTGGAGTATCATGGAGGGCTGGATCGTAGTGCCACATCTAACAATGAGTGTGCTCGTGTATACCAGATGCTGAGCTAAAGCTGTTTGTACATGATCTGCCTGACTCCTCACAACCTGTTACCACCGTGTTGAAGATGAGGACACTAAGACTTAGAAAGGTTAACTGACTTGCCCAAGGTCACACTGTCAGGGACATGGCAAGGATGCAGCCTCAACTGCATCTGATTACCTGGGTGGGGGGCGGGGAGGGAGGAGGACAGAGTCTTTAACGTCAGTCTGCAAGCTTATGTATGAGCACACCAGCTTGGATCTGGTTTTCCTTTTCATAGATTCCGCACCAATTTTTTTTTTTGTGTGTGTGGCTTTCCAATAAGAGAAACTGTTGTTTCAGAATGGTCCTGTGTGGAATTTTTTTGAGATCTCACTAAGCCTATTTTTAAAAATGAGGTCTAAGACATCCTTCTGTTGAACTGTCCTACACAAACAGTTAAGTTCATGAAGTTGTTTCACTCCTGATTTAAACCTATAAAGTGTATATGCATCAAATAGAATGAATTGCTCATGTTTTTCACAATCTCATCTCTGCCCATTATCTCTTGGTCTCACTGCTAGTCCTCACAACAACTCTATGAAACTTTCATATGTGTGCCTTAATGGGGCAAAAGAATCCAGACCAACCATGGACTATCGTTTCATCTCTACAATTGTATCGATTATTCATTCAAATTTAATGGAATGTGTACATTCAACTATGGATGTGTTTAAACCTTTTTTGGCAAATGCATTATTATAATGCACGCACTGGATTTTTTTACATATTCCTACTGTTGAGATAGTGGTGAGAAAGATATACAATAGGTGTGCTCACTTTGGCAGCACATATACTAAAATTGGAACAATACAGAGATTAGCATGGCCCTTGAGCCAGGATGACACGCAAATTCATGAAACATTCCATATTTTTTTAAAAAGGTATACCACAGGTGAATACACTATAAGGAATTATTTGAAAAGTATATCCCACTGAAATTACAACTTTTAATTACCAACTGATGAATACTATTAAATTGGAAATATAAGATTGTCTCTTGCAAATTCTACAAGCTCTGAGTTCTTCCTTGGGCAATGTGACTCCTGTTAGAGCAGCCGGGATGTTACCTTTTCTGTTATACAGGACTGTGTTCTGTTGACAGTAAAGCATTATGTATAGCAGTCTTGCCTCATGGAAAACACTCCGTTTTAAAAGAGTGCATTTCCCAGTGCTTATGGAAGTGCTGAGGTGGAATTTTTCTGCCCTGGGGATTTCCAGCCTATGGTCAGATAAATTCAAGTGGAATCCTGATGGTACTGTACTGGAGAAGGAGCAGAAAGCAAAGAGAGTGTTGCTTGATTTCTAGGGAGGAAATAGGTTTTCCTGTGGGAAGCATCACTCTTCCTTCCAGTTGGGAATATCTTAAAATCACAGGAGAGATATGGACTAATCTACTGCCTCCCATTCCAGCAGGGTTCTGTTTAATACAGAGCCAGGCAGCCCTTTTGGTACAAAGGCCAACTCAGAGAAGTTTCTAGACTACATTTTTTTCCCTTGAAATATATATTTAAACTGGGAAAAGTTGTACAGGCCATTATGGATGGTTAAGCATTATTTTTTATTCCTCTCACCAACAGTGTTTTTTTGGAGGGTGAAAGAAATCAAAATTTTCTAAACTGTGGAACTCACTTGTTGTAATGCACATTTTTTTGTTGTTTGTCGAGACGGGGTCTTACTATGTAGTTCAGGCTGTCCTTGAACTCACTTTGTAGTCCAGGCTGGCTTCAAACTTGATGCAATCCTCCTGCCACAGCCTCCCGAGTGCTGAGATTACAGGCACATGCCACCATGCCTAGCTGTAATGCACATTTTGAGTGAGACCCTGGGAATGGGGATATTTGTGTTCCCTTGGCTGGCCTTACAAGCTACTTATCTGTGAAATGTTTTTCTCATAGTATTTCTTAATTTAGCATTCTCTAAAATGAAATTTTGGGGCTGGGCATGGTGGTGCCCAATGGATAGGAGGAGCTCTGTAACCAGGCAAAGAACGAGGGATTGATGGTCACGGGTAGGACCTGCCATGTGCTGTGTCCTTGGGAGGCAGTGTCACATTCCACACCCTTTACAGTGAGCCTTTGTGGCCAGCTGTTTAGAGATGAGGAGCAGGGAGCCAGGATATGCAATACCGGAGCAGAGCCGAGAGTCCAGCTTAGTGTGGCTGACTCCAGCTCTGTCCCTTTTGCTGTCCTGATTGCAGGAGGACACGTTCTCCTCCCCAAGTTTGCTGGCCTCCCGTCCTGTTCTGCTCCCTCCATCCTGGCCTCCTTGGTGTCCCCTGCCTCAGGGCCTTAGCACTAGTGGGTCCCTTTCTTGGGATTCTCTTCCTGCACATATCTGCATGGTTTGCTCCTGTTCCTCCTGTGGGCTTGGCTCAACATCTAACCACTCCTTCAAGGACCCCCACCCAGCTGTACCTGGGCATACTGCCTGCCTTGCTGTGTCACCTGCGCTGCATTCAAGCATTTCCTAAGTTCCTTGCTCATATCCTCATTGAAATGAATGCCCCAAAGATGGATTTTGTTTGCCACCATAGGGTGAGAACTTACAGTCATTGTATAGTCCTGAATCCTTCCTGCTTCCCATGCCTCTTGCTTTGTTAACCCTTACTGTTAGCTAAAGCAAGCAGTGAAAGGCTTTAGTGTGTCATTTGCAGGGGACATTAAGGAAAGTAGAGAAGAACCAAGAAGATTGTCTTACTTTGTGGCCAGCTATCTCCCAGGTAGAAAGATGTAAAGAAAGTCACCTAGAGTTGCAGGGCATGGGAAGAAGCCAAGGTGAAGAACAGCACCTACTTGGGGTGCATAATGTGTTTGAAGACCAAAGGGGGAGACTCTAGCCTACTTCTGTGCTGCCAGCTTTCCCAGTGGGCTGGGTCAGTAGGAAAAAGAGGAAGCTGTGGTCTCTTCTGGAGCTTTTCACCTAGGTAGATTAATCATCCACTGCCTGTGGTGGCTTGCTGTGCTTCTTAAACGTTAAACACCTGCATGAGCACCCACCTGGGCTGTAAGCAGGCACCAAGAGCATCACAGCTGAGGTTCCTTTGGCCCAAGCAGTCCCAGACCCTGTCCCTAATCTTCCACACATCTCTAGTCTGCAGTGGTGTCGTTGGGCTGCAGCAGACTCATAGGTACTTTGGGGACTAATTCAACCCTAAAACTTCAAACAGGATTACCCCGGAACACCAAAAGGAGTTAAGAGTCACAGGAAGTCTTGGAAGAACTGTTCCCAAGACACAAAGGAGCCTCCTCGCCCTCCTCCCCCTCCTCCCCCTCCCTCCTCCTGACAGCTCTAATTAAATCGCTGCCCTCCATGGTGTGAATTATCTGTTGTCAGTGGCGTTTCCCCTTCATGAAACACATCCTCCCTAAAACTGCTTTTGATGTGTGATAGGGACTACCCAGGAGCTAGGACAGAGGCCCGTTAAGTCCGGTTCCCACTGCTCGTTAAACAAAGAGTTTCTGTAAGTTTAGCAGCGCTGGTTGGATTCGGCGTCAGGCCCCAGCGCACGCAGTGCTTTCAGCTGCTCTCCTTTGGCTCAGTACAAGTCAGAGGAAGCTGTCTCACGCCCTTACTACCTTACCGTAGTGACAGAACTGCCACTGTGTCCAGCCAGCACAATGTGTATGGTCTTGCAACCTTCCTCCCTAACATTTTCCCTCCAAATAATCTTTGCATTTTACCTGAATGTAAGCAGGCATTTTATTTTTAAAAAACGACTTCTATGATACTTGCTAAGTTTCCTTACCAGGCTTTCTACAAATTGTTATTTTTGTCCGTCAAAACAAAGGAAGGGAGTGAAACATTGCAATCCCGCAAATAAAGAAAAAATTGCATTGTTTTGGGAGAGTCTCAGAAGTGAAGCTTGGAAATTTTTCTGCATCTCTCCCTGTCTTTTCACTGCCGATGGCTCCCAAGGGCTCTATCTGGTATCACTCCCCACTCGGTGTTCTGCAAGGAATACTTGTCACCACCCCTCTACTGAAACACAACTCACAAAGGTCACCAGCGACTGCCTTGTCACAAATCCAGTGGCCGCCTCTCAGATTCTGTTCCTGATAGCTCAGCAGCATCTGACCCCTTCGACTCTTCCGCTCCCTGAAATGCTCTCTTGGCGGCTCCTTCTCACCATGTCTGTGTCTCTGCCCTCTTGCCCTCTTGCTCTGCCAGAAAGCAGCCTGGTGGGCAGACAGAGCAGGGGCTAACTGTAACCTTAAATAAGCCATTTGACCCTCTGCACCTTCATTTCCTCGCCAGCGAAATAGGGAGAGGAGGAGCAAATGTCATCTTTGAGCACTGTGACTTCCCGTTCTGGTGCCTCTGTATCTTCCCAATAAACCCAGCGCCTCTCTATGGTGGTCAGGGCCCCTAAGATGGAGCTCCCATTAGTCCCTGCCCCTTCCCAGTGTGTGCTCACTTCTGAGCCTTCATCCCTGCAGTCCCCCCAGGACACCTTTGTCCCTTCCCACTTGGCCTCTCCTTCCCTACCAGAGGAGGAAGAGTCGGCCAGGGACAGTAATCTGAGTCACCCTCCCTGGGGCAAGGAGCCCATCTCCCTCCATCAAATAACTCAAGCACATCAGCTGGGATTTATACTTTGAAAAAATATCTTCAGCTTTTAGTACTCTACTCTATACACAGTAGGAATTTTAACTCATGTCTGAGAAAGGAACATGTCCTTTTATGTCATTACTCAGAAACCACATACATGATCAGTTCTCAATACTTTGAGAATTCAGATACTTTGCCTTCTGGACCATAGCATAGAGGGAGAAAAGGAAGGAAGGGACTGACAGAGTTGTGAGACAAGCCAACGTGTTCATGATGGAAGACTGTGGCCTTTCTGCAGAATCGGGAGGTGTTGGAGAGGCAGCTCTGTAGCTTGGTCTGTGTCTTAAGGTGCCACATTATCAAATGACACCTTATAAAGATAGAATTTTACAACTTGTTCATCTGTGGGTGTGATTGGCCTGTGTCAGGTAGCATCCAGATTCTCAGCTGAGTATATTTGTGAACTTGAACGCTCCCATATTTAGATTGAAGGCCTCTTGTCCAGTTGCTGAGTTGCTTGTCTTGCTATGGAGATGAGTCCATTGAAATTGACCACACTCGATGGCCCATAGCTGGTGGCACATACGGTTTGCTTCTGGACTTTATATATAGTCAAATATTGTTGCCATACTAGGTATAAGTTTTATACACCACTTTCTATGTATCTTCATTATGTAAGTAAAGTTAAAATTGCACATAAGATAGACAAGTTAGCAATACTCTTTAGTAATAAGGTCTGTAATCCTAATACCTATAAACTATTAGCCATTTTTATCCCTGTCCTTCAGAGTTATTTTACATATACACCTAAACGATTTTTAAATTATCTTTAATTGTGGTTTAAAAAAATAAAACTTAGTGTTTTAAGTGTATAATTTAGTAGTATTACACAGTACATTTACATTATTATCCATCACCACCATCCATGTCCAGAACCCTTTCACCTTGCAAAACTGAAATTCTGTACCCATTAAACACAAGACTCCTTTACAGCAGTAACATACACACTTTATGTTACTGATGTCTCAAATCAGCTTTTTGTATTTTATTTTATAATAAGCTTTAGTGTCTTGCATGTTTAGTAACTTACTGGGGCCAGCAAAGAGGCCTGTCTAATGAGAATGCTGGAATTAAAGGAAGAGGAAATAAAACTACAAAGGGTAGTTATGTGGCCTTGTGGGCCACAGGGAAGTCTTGAGTTTTGTAATATTTATGAAATAATTAGAGTGTTGGGGGCAGGAGGATGACATGACATAGTGTGGCAGCTTTGTGGGGATAGCTGGCAGGGTGTAGGGAAGACACAGGAGGGCAGTTGGGAGATTCAGTAACCTGTATGAAGGTAGGGGCTTGGAGAGGGTGCTGTCAGTGGACATGGGGCAACTGGTTGGATGCTGGACATATTTTGAAGGTAGAGCCAGTGGGATTGCTGATGGGTTGAGTATGGGGTGAGAGAGAAAAAAAGGAGTTAAGGTTGACTTTAACATTTTTAGATTAAACACCTGGAAGGATGAAATTGCCATTCACTGAGGTGAGATGGAGGAGGAGCAGATCTTAAGTGGGAGAAATGAAGACTTCTGTTTCAATCATGTTACATTTTACAGTCTATTAGGGATCTAATTGAAGATGTCAAATAGGCAATTGGATATGCATATCCGGGGTTCAGAGGAAAAGATGAGACCGGAGATAAAAATTCTAGACAGCATACACAGGTGACATTTTAAGCCATGAGATTGAACAAGCTCACCTAGGCCATGGAAGAAAGTATAGATGGACCAGAGGTCAGAGTAATGAGACCTTTAGAGGCCAAGAGGAAGACCCAGCAAAGGAAACTGGTGAGGAACATCTGATGAGGGGAGAGAAAACCAGGTGGTGTGGTCTCTGGGAAGCCAAGGGAACGAAGTATTTCAGGAGAAGCTTGTGTAACCAGTTGCATCTAAAGTGGCCGTGAAGTTGAGCATTGTGTTCAGCAGCTTGAAGGTCATGACTTATATTTGAGATGAAGTTTCAGACACCAGAGTGCACACCTTCCTGTTGTTATGACTAATTGCAGATCTCAGTCAAGCAATTTTATGAATTTTATTGCTTTGATAAGTCAGCTGAGCACATACTGACTTTCTATGTGCCTCACGTTCTTCTAAGAACTGAGAGTGACCAGAATGAGGCACACAACAGCTTTCACCCTCCAAATGGTAGGAGTCTGAGACTTTGTTCAGGAATGTCAGGTCTTAGTCTTTGGATTCCTGGTGTTCTGTTCTCCTGTGTGTACATTTTTGAACTTGGGGCTGTGTTTTGTCTACACAGATTCCTCACCAAATCCTGCAGTGAGGAGAAGGTGGTTCTTTAAGCCCTCAAATTTTCCTTCATGATGATCAATGCCTATTTCTTGACAGAAAACCACCTCTCTCACTTCCTGGCTATTTTACCAGTTACCAATTATATCAGAGAACTTTTCCTTTAACATTTCAGTGTCCAGGAGATAGTCTTCTGGTCTTCTAGATCAGTTGACTCAAAATACTTTCTTCTCTTGGCCCCTGCAAGAAAATGGGTAGTTTTGTTTTGCCTCACCATAAAGAATGGTCTTGTTTTGGTGTGAACTCCAATCTGCCCTACATTCATAAAGTTGAATGTGATCATAATTGATACTGCCAGTGTTGGAGGTAGTTCATAATGAACCATGCACACATGGAGCCCATTCGTGTGTTTGAGGGGTCTATGGTGTAAAAGTCCTGGATTCTCTTTTAGAGGAATGTTAATAGTGCATTGTGATGCTAAGGTGCCTTAGGATTTGAAAATAAGATTCCCTGAATTTGTCTATTCATTCTCATTCATGGGTGAGACACTGAGGTCATATCAAAACAGATAAGCTCCCAATCTTCAGAATCCACCAAGAGTGATTTGGTGAACCAAAAAAATAAAAGATGTCAAAAAAGAAAAGATGTCAAATCTCTGGAGCTTGTGGATGCTTCCTTATTTGATAAAGAGTTTGTAGATGTAAACAAATTAAGGATGTTGAGATGAGACACTAATTCTGGATTATCAGCTGGGCCAGAATATAAGTACCATCACAAGTCTCCTAGCAGAGGTGGAGGCAGAGTTTACACACATAGAATAGAGGACAACGGTGTGACCATGGAGACGAAAATGGCAATGGTACAGGCACCAGCTAAGAGACATCAGGAATGACCAGAAGCTAGAAGAAGCCAGGACACATTCTTCCCTGGAGTCTTTGGGGGGATCCCATCCCTGCTCACACCTTGATTTTGGACTTGCAGCCTACAGAACTGTGAGAGAATAAATTTATGTTCTTTTAAGCCACCACATTTGTGGTGACTTTAGAGCAGTCACAGGAAATTAATACAGATAGTATTGATTCTTATAGGAATAAACATTGTAAATGTGGGCTTGGAAGAACCCAATACTTTGGTCAAGGTGACTGCTTTGTGGTATCAGGGAGCCAAGTTCAGAACATCATTGTAATTGAATAGCAGTTATTTAACACCCTGTTTAGAGAACGGCTGTGGGTGGAAGTGGGGCATTTGGCCCCCAAGTACAGAGAAGAGAAACCAGAACTACATATTTGCAGTGGATGCTGCAGATTCTGGGGCACCTGAACTCTGATGCTGGAGACCATGCGTGGCTGGGGTACAGTGGGTAGGGCAGTCACTGGGCTTCTCTGTGGCCTGGATGGGAGTCCCTCAAGGTTCTTCCCTTTGCTTTGAGTCCACTTCGCTTACAGTGACCTGTCAGGTGTTCAACCTGGGGCCCCTGGTAGTAAGCATGAGCATTTTGGATACCAGAAGGAAGCTTGCTTGCTCACACACAGAGAGCTAAAACAGGATGTGCAGCCTAGTTTTTCCTTCTTGTGATCTGAGTAATACAGCTCAGCTGATCATGCTAAGGTTGACTCCTCCTTGAGATTGACACAACTAGAGGCCATACCCTGACACTCATTGGCCACACAGGGAGACTTCAATGCGCAGCATTCAGGTCTTCCAGATACTGGCTAATGTCACCGTTGAGCTCGCTATGCCACCTGAGGGGACATCACACTTCTGCCTCAATTCAGAATCCAACATACATGTTTATTTGGGAATTTTGTCCTGGTACTTAATATGGGGGGACCTGAGGAGCAGCTGAGAGCTGGAACAGCATCGCTCCTTCATTCCCTCCTTTTCTGTGACTGCTGTAACAAAGGACATGGGGCCACAAACTGGGTGGTAAAAGCCACTTGCTTAAAACAACAGAAATGTCTTCTTTCACAGTTCTGGAACAGGGAAGTCCAGAGTCTAGGTGTTGGCAGGGCCACCCTCCTTGTCCTCACATTCTCTAGGGGAGAATCTGTCCTTGCCTCTGTCAGTAAAGCCAGGCTTTGGCAGCAATATGCCAATTTTTGCCTCTTTTTTCTCATGGTTTCTTCCTTCTTCTGTTCTGTTTCTTATAAGGACGCTCTTCATTGGGTTTCAGACTTACCCTAATCTAGTATGACCCCTACCCATTTTGTTGCTTGCATTTCTGGGAATTCAACCCAGGGCCTTGTATGTGCTAGGCGAACGCTCTTCTACTGAGCTACCTCTCCAGCGCTTTCTATTTTCAAATTTTATTGTGAGACAAGTTCTCGCTAAATTGCCTAAGCTGGCCTCTAACTTGTAATCCTCCTGCCTCCGCCTATTGAATAGCTAGGATTACAAGCATGTGCTAACATGCTTGGGCAATATGACCTTTTCTTAAACAAATCACCCCTACAAGGACAGTCTTTCTCAAAAAGGTCACATTCTGAGGTTCTGGGTGGGCATGTATCTTGGAGTGGAGGCACAATTCAGTTCACTACAGGTCCTAAGGTTGGAAAAATGCCATGGCTGGCATGAAGTTTGAGTGAGACAGAATAAATGTGAGGTTAACTACAGCACAGACTAAATGGTCCTTGATTTGTAAGTGCAGGAGCTACAAGACAGCGTTAGGATCCTTGGCAGGATTGGAGAGGCCATTCTACTAGTGCAGTGAAGCATAACATGTCTCCTTTTTAGACCGCTGAAATCGCCATTCCACATTGGATCGACTACCTGGCCGTGAGTTCTCCTCTCCTCTGACTGAGACTTCTCCAGCAACACTGCTCTAGCTACGCAGCCAGGCTCTGCCCCACCTGCTGCTCCTTGCTGCTGTGGCCACCTGTCTCCTGGCCCGGAGCCTTCATAGCTTTGTAGCTCTCTGTGGACACTGGGGATTATTCCAAAGCTTCCATTTCTCCTGCTGGGACAGATTTCTCTTTTAAGCGTGGTCCCACCTGCGATCACTGGTTACAGCCCAGGCTATCGCATCTTGACATTTGTGTATCAAGCTCAAAAGTTCACTCAGGAGCCATCTAGTTTATCAGAGTTGCTGTGTAAGTGTCACAGTGCTGTGCCCAAGTAACCCTTATTTTACTTCATAATGGATCACAGCACAAGCTTAGTGATGCTGGCGATTCAGGCATGCCAAAGAGAGGCCATACAGTTGTTCCTTTAAGTGGAAAAATGAATGTTTATCTGGGTCTGACTGTATAGGGAAATCATAGCAGATACAGGGTTTGGTACTGTCCATGGTTTCAGGCATCTACTGGGGGTCTTGGAACGTATCTCCCACAGACAGGCTCCTGCAATGTGTTCTGTGCTGAGTAGTCTACATTTTCAAACTGCTTTATTTCTCATTTCACTTACACATTATGTAAATTAAGCCCATCCAATAGGCCAGTGATGGTGAACCTTTTAGGACCTTCAGTGATAACAAACAACCTGCTGCAGCACATGTGCCATAGGTTTGCCACCTCTGCTACAGGCAAAATCATCTTTACCACCTTGCACGGTGCCTTGACTCACTGAAGGTGGCATTCCAGCCATATTGGAACAAAACTTCTAAAACCAGGAAGAAGGGAACCGAATGACTGGGCTCCACACTGCCATGCCTCCTTGTAGTGGAGCCTGACGAACCAGGTTGGCATTCCAGTTCAGCCACTCACTGTGGGTCTGGGCAAGGTTCTTAACCTCCCTGAACCTAAGTGTCCATATCTGTAGATTGGGTCTAAACCCATATACTTTGAAGAGTTATGAATATTCAGTGAGACAGTGAATGTATGTGAAAGTGTCCAAAATGGCCATTTTCACGATCACCACTCTGTAAATCTGCCCCCTGGCAGGCACAGTCCATGGGACCACCTTAAGAGCGAATAATGTCTGACAGCACCAAGCAGATTCTGGAAAGTGCCCTCTCAACCACTTGCTGTGACAATATCTCTCCCAACAGGTAGTGTTTTCCTTTACTGCTTTCCCCATTGTCCACTCTATTCTTTTATCTCAGAGGAAGAATTATTCTTCCCAAAACCAGTCATCTTTGTATCTTTGATTCTGTCCCTTCCCACCTGGGTCAGAGCTGTATGTGCAGATTTCATCTTTCCTCCATTGGTTGCATTCCCTCAACAGACCCAAGTCATGTCTTTGTTTGAAAACACTCTATGCTCAACCCTGCATCCAACCCAAGATGCTGCATGTAGCTCTCTTTTCTTTAGCTGTCAAGCTTCTTGAACACTTGTAAAACTTATTAATCAACAAATGTATTTTATGCATGGCGACTGATAAGTGCAGTGGGTGGCCCGGGGAGCCATCAGAGTAGTGGACACAGGATGATACCTCCAGTTCTGTTCCTTGGTCTCAAGCAAATTGATAGCCAAATCCTTGGCACCTTTTAGTCTCCTCTTCTCTTCCTCACTCAAGGCTCCTCATTCCCTCTTCTCCACCCTTCTTAGCTGAATTTCAGTGTCTTTCACAGTCCCATGTCTACTCCCACCCCAGGGAAGGAGCACACATCACCTGATTAACTCATGTCTCTTTTACATCCCAGCTCAAACATTCTTTCCTAAGGGGACCTTGCCAGGCCCTCACTTCTACCCCTCATTTAGGTCAAGTTTTTTCCCAGTCTGGTAGACCCATCACTGTCTTTGTTCAGAGCAGTTAGTGCAGTTTCTGACTCTCCACTTATGAGTGCAATCACTTGACTGTCTTTCTGCTCTACCATAAGCTCTGTGGGAGCAGGGACCAAGACTGTTTCAACTCAGCATTCTGTGCACATCTAGCAGAGTGTCTGTCTGGTAGTGGGCTAACATCATTCAGTGGCAGAAAAAAGGGAAGGAGAGAGAATGTGTCTTCTAAGACCTGGTCAGACAGGGGAGACTAATACACTTTACTGCTTTGAGTAGAATATTATGGTGGAACCCTTGAATGTTTGGGGAGCAAAAAATAGCAGCAATTAACCCATAGGTGTGGGGGTGCAGGTGTGAAGTAATCAGCAAACACCTCTGAAAAGTGAGTAGGCATTGACTATGCAAATAAGGAAGAAAATGGCATTCTGGCAGAAGGAAGGATTACGCAGAGATGTGAAAGAACTTCTTGAGTTGAAGAACTGAGTGAAGGGAGTTTGTGGAGGACCTGGCCTATTTCCTCTGGAATTGAAGCGTCTCTGGGAAGAGCCGGGGAAATGAATTTTAGTTAGAGAAGTAGTATGATCTTATTTGCACTTCAAAAAAAAGACATCTTTGGGCAACTAGAATTGTCATACGTGGCTGATGGTATTATAAAATGCTATAAGCACTTTCGAAAGCTGGTTGGCAGTTTCTTATAAATTTATCTCACAGATTGGCAACTCTATGTAGATTTTACCCAAAAGAATTGAAAATATATTTCCAAAAATGATTTATGCAAAAAATGTTCATAACAACTTTTTTTGTAAGAGCCAAAACTGGGAATAATTGAGTTTTCCCATCAGACGAAGGGAAAAGGAAATTATGCTCCTGTACACCCATACTACTCAGCAGTATAAAGGGGCAGACTACTGAAAAGTGCAATAACCTAGATAAATCTCACAAGTATTATGTTGAGCTAAAGAATCCAGACACAAGATAATCCATCCCATATGATTCCATTTGTGTAAGGTTCAAAAAGAGATAAAAACTAATCCGTGGTAAGAAATCAGGCTAGCACTTGTCTCTGGGTGTCAGGGGTCTGACTGTAAAAAGTCATGAGGGAACTTTCCTCGGTGAAGGAGCTGTTTTAAACTCTGATTGGGTTGATGGCTCTGTTCACACCCATCAAACTCTATATTTATAATATGTCTAACTGTATGCAAATTATACCTCAATTTTTTAAAAATTAGACTAGAGAAAAATTTCTTTGGAAGCAGTGTAGAGAATGGTGGAGAAGGGGTTGAACGTTGACTTGGAGAGATCATAATGATGTAACTGAGAAATATTGGAGCCAGAATTTAAGCAGTGGCAGTGAGGTTGGAAAAAGTTTGGAAAAATAAATTTCTGTACTATTGAGGTGACTGAAATTGACGAGTCTTAAAAAGTGATTAGATAAGAGGAAAAGGTTAAAAACGTGTTGGTAGTGTTGGTATAGTTGATAGAGAAAAAAGTTTTAGGGATGTGTTTTTGGTGGTGGAAGATGAATTGAGTTTCTGAAATGTTGAGGTTAGGGTATCTTTGGAGCGTCTGTGTGTCCAGTGGGCAGAACTAACTATGGATCTGAGGGTCATAGAGGGTCCTGCACTGGAGAAAAAAAACACAGGGTCATCAGGAAGGAGACGTCATTGAAACCGTTATTAAGGGGAGAATATGTGGATTAAACAGAAACAGGAGCTAAATACAGAATCCTAGAAACCTTGACATTTAAAGGGCAAGAGAGAGCAAGGAGCCCTTGAAGGAATCCAAGATGTTAAAATGTCCTGTCATAGCAGCCAAAGAAGGGGAAAGTGATTCTGTAAAGACCGCGGCTGATATCAAATGCCATAGAAGTCAGGTTAGGAAGAACTGTTTCCTTTCCGCTCCCTCTCCCCAAACCCGCCAGTTTCATTGACTCCCTCTTCCTGCTACTGGAATGTTTGTCCTGCAAGTGGCCACAGACCTCAAGATTGATGACTGTTCACAGCCTTGTCATCTACAGCGTCCCTGCAGGAGTCCACCTCTCCCCAAGACCTTCTCCCCTTGGCTTTCGTGACTGTAAAGGGTCCTTGTTACCCTCATCATGGTTCCTCTTCCTGCTTCCAGGACAGAATCATTCCCTAAGGTTCTGTCCTCTTTTACTCAGCATCTGCTGAAGTGCTGTGTTCTAGTTGTAAGACCTGGCTAGGTGCCGAGGATACCAACAAGTATAAAACAAGTAAGGCCTGGCTCTGAGAAGCAGACAGGATCGTCAGAGGAAGATGAAAACTTATGACAGTATTAGAGTTGAATAAAACTTGCTAGCAGTGTATTAGTCACTTTCCAGTTGTTGAGACAAAATACTTGGCACCCACATTTAAGGAAGAGGTTTAGTTTGGCTCATGGTTTTTTTGAGCATTCCATAGTTGGCTGGCTTCAAGACTGAATGGGTATAGTGGAAGAGCCCAGAGGAGGAAGCTGCCCACATCGTGGCAGCCAGGAAGCAGAGAAGAGAGGAGCTGGGGACAAGAACACACTTTTCCAGGTCACACCCCTAGCGACCTATCTCCAAGCAAGCTCCACCTGCTGACAGCACAGTTGGGCTGTTGAACTCATCAATGGATGAATCCACTGAGGGGAATAGCACCCCCATGTTCGTCACCTTCCAAATGCATGAGACTTTCGGGTTACATTTTAGATCTAATCCATAGCAAGCAGAGTACTTGGGAAATATAGAGGGAGCAACTAGGCCTGGAGAAGTTAGGAATGAAATAGTAAATACGAAAAGCAAAGTGTTTGCCAGGCATACAGTGATGTATGCCTGTAATCCCAGCTACTTAGGTGGCTGAGGCAGGAGAATCAAAAGTCAGAGGCCAGCTTGCACAATTCAATGGGATCCTGTCTCAAAATAAAATTTTTAAAAAGGCTAGGAATGTACCTCAGTGGTAAGGTGCTTTCCTTCTCAGAAGTGTCTGGCTAAAGTTGTAGGAAGAGGTTGAAGGTGAGGGTAGGGGTTGGAATTGTAAATGGGGAGAATGATGGTGCAAAGTATTGTATGAATTCTGTGGGCAGTGGGGAGCCAGCTGGATCCTTACATGGAAGAAAGGCATGTTCACACGTAATTTTTTGGAAGATAATTAGCTAAACAGAGGACAGATGGACAGGAGATGCTGGATGCACAGGGGCCAGTTAGGAGGGTGTTTCAGTATTCAAATGAGGAATAATGAGATCCAAATTAAGGAAGCAGTGGGAATAGAGAAGGTGATAAAATCCCAGAGGCATTTCTGATACAGATTTGAGATTTGACAGCTGGTTGGGGGATATGAAAGAGAGAAGGGCAGTAGATGAACTACAGTTCTTAATGGAGGCATTTGGGTGGATGGTGACTTAATGAGCCAAAGCAACTGCAGAGGTGAAAATAGCTTTGGGGTGGAGGTAAGATAATAAATTAAGATATGGACAGACTAATTTCAGAATTCTTATGTGATGTTTAGTTAGTGCTCTTTTTCAACACATAGATGGTGGCTGAAACCAGAGTGGTAGATGAGTTATTTCATAAAACCCATGTAGAGAAAGATCATTGGTGGACAGAAATGGAACATCAAAGGCTATCAGCGTTTGACTGGTTGTGAAGAGGAGGGGAAAGCTCAAAGGAAAAAAAAGGAGAGGGAGGAAAAGAATGAAGAGTATAATATCCCAAGAACCAAGGGAGAAGAGAGCTTTGAGAAGCCCAGGGTTATCAATAATATCAGATTGTTCAGAAATTAGCAAAATTAAAAGTGCCCACTGGATATGGTAATCAGATCACCAGCTAACATATCAACATCATTTTTATCGGAGGGCAGTGGAAGCCACAGTGTTGAAGTAGAAGGGGAGAAAGCATAATGCAAAATAAAATCACTTGCAGATACACAAAGACTCAGAAAATTTCCTTTCCACATAATTTGCTGGAAATAACTACTTGAGGATGTACTCTGGCAAGGCAATGTTGAGGAAGAATCCACCAAAAAAGGAACATATGGGAGCTGAGAAAAAATGGAGGCAGGCCAGGATGACCATTGAGCAGCAGCTCCATCGAGCAATATTTCTGAAACTGATCGCTTAACAGGATCCCTACCGTCAAGGTAGGGATCTTGATGGTCTTACCATAATATATATTGCTACTTTCTGTAAGAGGAAAGCAGTGAGAGACCTCAGAGGACTAAAGAAAAACCTGTACAAGAAATTAGGGGCCAAATATGAAGCAAATTAAAATAGAACATGATTTTGAACAATATGATAGAGTATAAGAAATAAGGAAACATGTAGTTGAACTTTATGCAACCAATAGTATTGTTGGTGGAGTGAAATAATACTGTATTTCTTTCTGTCATGATTTAATCATTCTGCATGATTCTGAAGTGAATATAATCATACAAATGCTGCTTAATGGTCTTCAGTCTTTGGATTCAATTTAGGAGCAATTTTGCAAAGTATGCAAAACTCCCTAAAATATTTAAAACTTGACACATAAAAAAGTATTGGTACAGCTAACCAAAGCTGTAATGTTGAGAAGGATATTGATGTAATAGTTAACCTTCACTGCATCTGTACTCTGTTCTAGTCAGTATTGTAAGCCTTTGGCGGGTCATTGAATCTATAACAATGCTATCTATGGGTTAGGTGCTATTTTATACCCATTTTCCACATAAGGATGCTGAGGGATGGGAAGGTGCTCAGTGTCACGCAGCTGGAAAATGGCAGCATTGGGGTTGGCACCTTGGTTGTCTGGTTCCAGAGCCTGTGTGTACACTCCACTGTCCTGCCTCCCAGAGGTGGTGCAGAGAGGCCAGAAACTGCATCCTGCATCCATCCCAGGGGGCAGGAGGCAAGACGAAATGTTAAAGGCGGTTGACTCTGTGGGTTAGGACTAGAGGTGGGCAACTAAGAGGACAACTTTTGCTTTCTGTTATTTTCGGTGCCTTAGAACCATTTGAATTGCTAATACTCTGTGCATGGATTAGTTTTATAATTTAAAACCCTAGTCTTCCTTCAAGGCGGTGTTAAGCAGTTTCCTCCCAAAGCCCTAAGAAGCCATCTCCATCCTCCACGTGCCCAAGGCACTTTGTTGCCCTCTTTAGAACCACAGCTGCTGACTTTACTACAGTTGCCCTTGAAAAGACCTTGAGGGCAGGCTTTGTCGGGTCTTCCTGGCTTGTCTCCGTGGCCTTGGCACCATGCCCCGCCGGTGGTAGATGCTCAGTCAATGCTGAACGAGCTGGAGGAGTGGAACTTGGAAGATACAGCTTAGCTGTGTCCATGTGTGACTCATTTTGCTGCCACCAGGGAAGGAGAAGGACAAAGACCGAAGTCTCAGGTAGACACTGTCCAGGCCTCTATAAGACAGGATTGCAGACTGTAGGTCCTAAAGTGGATTTTGGATCATTTAGTTCAACCCCATCATGTTACAATACAGGGCAGGAAACTGAGGGCGGGGCAGTAGAAAAGACTCAAAAGCCCATAATTAAATGTAACATTCGGTTGTAATAGCTACATTAGGTTTTTAAGTAGTTTTTACTAATCACTGAAGTACAGTAATATATGTGTAATGCTTACCTTAAATTTTTTTCTGTATTCTCTGTTATTACTGAATGTAGTTTTGAGTTTGTTTTTTTTTTTAATGGTCTCAGTTTGTGTGTGATAGTGTAAACTGGCACAAATTCTTTTTGGATGTCAGTGTAAGATGGATGGATGGATGGATGGATTAGTGGCTTTCCCAGAATCACATGACTGGTCAGCAACAGAGCTGGGACTTAGCAACCTTCGTTGAGGGATGTCAAGCAGCTGAAGTACCTGGTGCAAAAGAGCTTCAGAGTTACCATGACAACTCCAGTCATCCTCTCATTTCCATCTTCTGTGCAAGGATCAGGATAAGATCCTTATTTGCAGGCACAGAGGTTAAGGCCCAAAGAAAGAACTGCTAACCCAGGCTACTCCTGAGATACTACAGCCCAGGCCAGGACTCGGGTATCAGCAATTGGATGAAACCAAAAGATGGGGCTGGTCTGAGATTTGCTAAGAGAAACAGGTCCAAGGGACACTGTGCTGCAGGCAACATCGTGTTATAAAGAGACAGGACCCAGGTTCGGTCCTGGCTCTGGTAAGGAGCCTCTGAGCAACTTTGAGGAGTCTCCCACAGCCTGTCTCTGGGCCTTGGTGTCTTTTGCCATGCAGTGTAGTGGTCAGACCAATCTCTGGCTGTGTCCAAGGGCTCTTCTGGTAGGAAATTGCCCTTACCCTACCTGTGAAAAATGTCTCCTCAGAATCCAGAAAAGGCAAATCCTGCTGCTTGTGGGGTTCCCAGCTGAGATCTGCTCCCTGCTCCCCAGTCATCCACAGACTCCACTACCCTCCGCAGGCAGCCAGGGCAGAGGAAGGCACTCTGAGGGCTGGTCACTTCCCAGCTCTGGCTCACCACACACCCAAACTAGGGCAGAACCGGGCTCGGGAACAGACCACAGTGCTTCAGAGATCCCTTCCATTAGGCAGGTACTTGGGAACCACTTGAGCCTCCCAAGCAGCAAAGAGCAGTTTTCCCACCAAGAAGCAGGTTAACTTTCTTCTGCCTTCATCCTCCCACACACAGTGGAGGCTCAGAAAAGTGAGCTATGCTGGGAGAGGCCACTTGGCCTGGAGGGGCGGGGACATTGGGTGACCTGCCATCATTCCAGGTAGATGCAAGCCATTAGAATCGGGCCCTTGGTCTCTTTCACAAGCCATCTACCTCTCTAGCCTCTCTGCTTTCCAGTACTCTTCTCTGCCCATCTTTCATTCAGCAGATATTTCTTGAGTGCAAATTGTCCTGGTGCCTGATGATCCTGTCCTGAGAATACAGTGGTAAATTGAGAGTATGAAACAAAGCCCTTAATCTCATACAGCCCGTGTTCTCATGGGGAGATTCTTAATAAGGGAATAATTATCCTATGTATCATGCAGATGGTAAGACATACTATGGAGAAAAGCAAAGCAGATAAGAAGATAGGGGCTGTGGGCAGGTGATATTTTAGTCCAGGTGCCCAGGGAAGTATTTGTTACTAAGGTGACATTGGAGCAACACCTGAGAAGGTGAGAAGATACAAGCCATGGACCCCTGAGAGAAGAGCATTGTAGGCCGAGAAGGGGCCAGGGGAGGGAGTGTGCTCAGCATGTGTGGACAATAGGGACAGTGTGGCCAGAGGGGAGCACAGAGGAGAAGAGAGTGGTGCGGGATGTGGAGAGGTGGCAGGGCAGGGTAGAGAACCTCGAGGCCAACACAGACTGGCCAGCATGGATGCCACTGGGGGTGGTACACAAAGGAATGACTCACCTGACTTAGGTTTTCAGGGGACTTCTGCTACATGGACAAGCGAAGGCAGGAATGAGGGACTGACCAGGAGTCTGTTGCAGCTGTCCAGCTGAGAGATGACAGGGCCTGGGCCAGGGGAGGGGCAGTGAGAAGCAATTAGATTTGGGATGTATTCTGAGGGCAGAGCTGACAGATCTGTGACAGACTGGATGTGGGCATGAAGGGAGAAGTCACGGGTGATACCAAGGCCCGTCAGCCTGAGCAGCTGGAAGGGTGTCGTCATTTAGTGAGATGGGAAAGGCTGCAGCAGGACAACCAGACATCCTAATGGAGATGTCCAGAAAGTGGTTGGATCTATAGGCCTAGAGTTAAGGACAGCATTTGAGGAAAAATATGTGTATTCGAGAGTCATCAGCAAGTAGACCTGCGCTGCCCAATAAAGTAACCACTGGCCGTGTGTAGCTCTTTAAATTCAAAATGAATTAAAATTAGATAGAATTTAGAATTGGTTCCATAGTCACACCAGCCACATTTCGGGTGTTCCATAGCCACATGTGGGCTACCATATTGGGCAGCACAGCTCTAGGACATTTCCATCACACTAGGAAGTTTAATTGGACAGCACAGATAGGTTTTGAGATGTTGCTGGGAGAATGGTGGAGAAAAACGGGCTTTTGGAAGTTGAATGGAGGGGTGGCCTGTGAAGGAGGAGGAAGCCGATGGAGAGGGTGGATTCCTGTGTGCTGGCAGGATGTTTGTTAGAGGGGAGGGAGGGATTCACTAGGCCAAGGGCTGCTCTTATGCCAGGTAAATCAGAAATTGTGAACTGAACAGTAGATTTAACAGGTAGGTCATTGGTGACCTTGACAGATCAGGTTTAAGAAAGCAGGAATGAAAACTCGAGTGAAGTAGTGAGTACAAGAAGGAGGAAGGAAGAGTTGGTGCAGCATGGCTACGTGTCTTCAAATGAATGTACTGAATGTCTTCAAATGAACGGAGGACAGAGAGAGGCAGGGCCATGCTGGAGGGGTAGGTAGACCTGAAGGGGTATTTCTGGGAGGGGAGGGTTAGTAGTACTGCACGTGTGAAGCGTGTGAGATCAGGCCGATGGAGAGGGAGAAATGGGCGATGCGGGAGCAACAAAGGACAAGTGAGAGACCTGTGTCCCCAAGCAGGGGAGCGTGGCTGAGACCCGATCCCCAAGCAGAGGGTGGTCCTGGGTGAGGACACAGACAGCTCATTCACAGATGGACGGAAGGCAGTGACAGTGACAGAGCTGCTGTGATGGGGCGGAGCACGTGGGGCTTTGCTTGCGATTGCCTTGATTCCCCAGGAAAAAAGAAGGGCATCATCTCAGAGTGAACAGAGTTGTTGGGGGGGTGAGAAGAAAGGAAAAGGTATAAGGAGACTTCCAGAAAAGTTGGGGAGGGGGTAAGATTGCTGGGCTGTATAAAAGGGATGCTTCAAATCTGTTTCTCCAGAGCCAGCTTCTAGAATTTCCTATTTTCCTTTGTGTGTTCACATGTGCAGTTGTTTCTTCTTAGAAGATCCTTTTACTTTCTTATGCCCCTTGCAGTCCTCGAGGACACCACTCGGGTTCCCCTCTTTGAGATTTTCTGGGAACCTCAGTCCTTTCCTCCTCCCTAGTGTCTTCCCCAGACTTCCCCATCCCTCTGTGGGAGTCCCAGTGTCGTCATATCACCATTCTTTGCTTATATGCCCATTACTCCAAGGTCAGAGTCACCAGACATTTCCTGAGTAGGGTTTTGTGGGTCACACATTTTCTGCCACTCTGTGCAGTCTGCTAGCGTAGTCCAGAAGCAGGCAGGCAATATGTAAAGGATTGGGCACAGCTGTGCTCCAGTAAGACCCTGTTTACCAAAATGGGTAGTGGGCTGAACTTGGCCTGCCAGGCTGTGGTTTACTCGGCCATGGTCAAAGATAGTGTAGGGTGTCATCTCAGACATCTCTAACCTCCATAGCTGGTGTGGATCTGGGGACCAGCTAGGGGCTCAGAAAATATTTGAATGGATGAGAAATTAATATACTTGTGGAACTAAGTGCTTAGGCCTCCATCACAGCGTCATGGTGTCGATGGCCAATCTTATTACAGTCGCACTGTGTGCAGGGGAGGTTTCCCCATAGAATGAGCCCTGAACACCCAGGAAAAATCAAAGACGGCCTCACTGTAATAAGCTGCCAGCTTCTGTATTGCTTCCCAGGTGCACTGGCCACCCAATTCATTGGGACCAACCTCTTCTTACACAAGCCCTCTGTGTTTACCCTCCCTCTGTATTGTTCCTGCAGCTCCCTTTGGCCCACCAACCCCAACCCCTGCAAAGAATCAGTAGTCCTCAGGTACCTGCCCTATGCAAGGCATGATGGGAGAATCATAGACTCGTCCCTTAAAGAGCTCAGAGTCTGGTACAGCCCATAAAGATGCCCTCAGCCTACCCATGACCTCCTCCTGCACACTTTCCACAACCCCCAGACACACCTGCTTTCCCTCTTCCTACTTCTGTTTATTTCACAAATAAAAGTTATGTGTATTTATGATATAAACATGATGTTTTGAAACATACATACATTGCAGAATGGCTGTAAAACATGTGTACTACCTAACATGTTTATTTTGTGGTGAGAACACTTAAAATCTACTCTCTTGGCCATTTTTACGTATCTAGTGTATAGTACTATGATTAATTATAGTCACCATGTTGTCTTCCTTTTTCCTTACTGCCAGTCCTGCCCTCTAGGAGGCTCTCTTGGGTATGATTCAAGTGTGGGCATGACCTTCCCAACATACCGTACACTCACAAAACACGAGGACAGCAGACAGACACTTGGCTTCATTTGTACGCCAGCTGTGTCTGATAGAAACATGACAGAAGCCATTATGCAATTTCATATCTTCTAGTGACACATTAAAAAAGTAAAAAGAAACTGATACATTAATTTTAATATATTTTGCTTTGCCAGTATATACAGATTATCATTTCCAGTATGTACTCAAATATAAAAATTATTAGAAATAGCTTGCATTTTTTAATTCATACTAGGTCTTCAGTGGCCAGTGTGTATTTTACTTGTACATCATATTTGGATTGTGTGAGGTCCCTTTCAGTTGCCTAGTGGCCACATGTGGCTTATGACTCTTCTACTAGTATATGTAGCTCACACAAGACACAAGGTAAGTGTCAGTGACTGCACCAAGCCCTGGGGGGTGCTTTGCACTTATTTTCCTATCCTCACAGTAGCTTCATGAAGAAGAAACTGTTACCCCATTTTCTAGATAAGAACACTAAGATTTGGGTTGCTTGTACCAACCTGGTGAGTTATAAGTAAATGTTACTTGTTCGCAGCACTTAGTCCCTTATTAGGTCTGTCGTAGGGGCTTAAATACTTGAATTAATCCAGACTCACTGTGCACGTGTGGATGTAGAGCTCCAGAGAGGAGGAGAGATCACTGAAAAGGGGGATCTGGGCCTAGAACACACCTTGCTGGTTCCCACCACATTGCTCTGATTCTGTGTCTTCCTTCAGACAGCTAGTCACCCCAAGGCACTTAGAAGCTTGGTGGCTGAAGCCTTCTTTGTATTTAGGGGGACAGATTTTAACAGACACCTCTTGCCTGCATTCACAACCTCAGACATGCTGTGAATCTTCCCAGTTAATTCCCTTCCTTCCTCTTCTCTGGCTTCTCAGGGTGGGGTGGGGGCAGGGTGCGGAGCAGCTGAGCATGGTTATGTGATGAGTCGACCAGGCCCCCAAATGAGGCCCACAGAGATGAGCAAAGCTCTCTGCACGCGGGCACCACCCCCAGCCTCCATCTCGGGGTTGTGCTCTGTCGTGACAATGCAAGCTGCTTCCCCGGCAGGAGGGCAGCACGACTCTCCAGAAGGGTCATGCTGACCAGCAGCCAGTGGCTGCCTGCCATGCCTGATGCCTGGCGCCAAAGCCGGGTTGCGGAGGCAGCCTCAGGCTTCTCAGGGCCCAGGGAGACGGCACCTTTGTGGGGACCACTTACCAGCCTCCTCTTGATGGGATCATAACTGATGTCTTAGATCATCAGCGCTTAGAACTGAAAGGGAATTCAGAGATCATGCATCCCAATGCTTCTGAGACTGTGATGTCCTACAGATGCCCTGGGGATCTTTTCAAGACAGGATTTCTGAGCCACTTGATCTGGGGTCAGAGAAGCTGCATTTCTAACAAGCTCCCTGGTGATGCTGCAGCCCAGGGACGGCACTCTAGAACACAAGGGTGTAATCCATCCCTGTCGGCTTTTTGTTCTAGGCAGGAAACTGATGTGTGTGTTCGGGAGGCGCAAGCAAGTTACAAGGCTCCTACAGTACTGACTGCATTTACTACCTGCAGAATTCTTTGGCACATGTCACAGGCTACTGTGTTGAAGGCCCCTCTTCCAACTCCACTGTCCGGAGCAAGGACATACCTTATTCTTCTGTGGCTCTCCCAGTGGTCCCACCTGTGAAAAGCACATTAGCTATGGCTAGGATGCCTATGAATGTCCTTTATGCCAGGTGCCCTGGAATAAGAGGTACAATGGGGTGAACCTCAGCAAGTACCATATATGAAGGGCTAGCTGGGGAAGGGAGGAAAAAATCTATAGCACTGGAGTTAACAAGGTGTCCAGAAGCTAGGCTGAGTCATTCTGGACTCTGTCCATGGCTTGAGAGAAAACTGTAACTACTGTTCAAGCAAAGACCCGGGCCCAGAACCCATTGTCTCCAGCAGCTCTAACATTTGTTGAATAAATGCACTAAGGTCAAAGAAGACATAGCAATAATAACTCAGCATATTGAAGGATTCCACATGCTCAACAGTGCTTACACACTTTCTGGCACTCTTCAAAAGTAGCAGTGGCAGGTTTTAATTTGAGTTACAAATTGATGTTGTAACTGTTGTAACTGTTGATGTTAGTGCCTGGATTCAGGAAATACACTGACGAGGCACAAGTCCATATGTGCAGCCTGGTAAACGGAGTTGCCCGGGAAATGCTGGGCGCTAAAGACAGCCCAAGGCTGGCTGTCTGCCGTGGTATGACAGTCATTTTCCAAAGGTTAAAAAAGTGATGGAAAAACCATAACCTAGGAAAAATACTTACAAAACACAGATCTGATCAAGGACTAGTGTCCATAAGAGAGCAAACAGCCTAATTCAAAAGTAGGGAAAGGATTTGAAGAGACACTTTACCAAATTAATATACAGATGTTGAATAAGTGTATGAGAAGGTGCTCAACATCACTTACCATCCTGAAAATGCAAATCGAAACAATGAGACGCTACTCTACCCTTACTAAAATAGTTAAAATTGGAACATCAACAGTGCAAGCAACAGGAATGCTCACTCACTGCTGGTAGAAATTCAAAATGGTACAGTCACTTTGGAAGACAGCTTGGCAGTTTCTTGCAAAGCTAAACATAGTCTTACATAAGATCCAGGTGTCATACTCCTTGGTGTTTACCCAAATCAGTTGAAAACTATGTCCATACAAAAACCTGCACATAAATGTTTAGAGCAGCTTTCCTTATAATTGCCAAAAACTGGAAGTAGCCAAAATGTCCTTCAAACCATGAATGGATAAGTGTAGCACCTCCTCTCAGTGCAGTATTGGTCAGCAGTAAAAAGACATGAGCCGTTGAGCTGTGAAGAAATAGGAAGGAATCTCATGTGTATATTACTAAGTGACATAAAGGTATAGAAAATGCAAGATATAGAGACAGAAAGATCAGGAATGCCAGATAATTTGGGGTGGGGAGGGCAGTTGAGAGGTGAATGGGTGGGATACAGGTTTTTTAGAGCAAACATGTTAATTCTGCATGATACTGCGATGCTGGACATTTGACATTATACGTCTGTCACAACTCATAGAACTGAGCGCTGAGTGAACCCTAATATGAACCAAGGACTTTAGTAATAAAGCACTGATATTGGCAGGCCAGTCTTAACAACGTGCCATGGAAATGCAACACGTTAATAATAGAGGAAACTGAAGTGGGCAGAGAAGGGGGCATATGGGAGTGCACTATACTTTCTAATCATTTTTTCTGAAGGCCTAAAATGTCTATAAAAAATTAAGTCCACTAATTTTTCAAATGTGCTACTGAATTCCAAAACAGGATGCCCAGCTGTGTTTCTCTTTGCCACTGGTGGCTCTTCCACATGGCTGTCCCCAGCAGGGCAGGGACTCACTGAGCCCTTTCCTTGGAGCTTGATGGAGTACTGAGGAACACTTTTTGAATGCAGGACACACACTCCTGGGGCCACCCAAGGGCCTTCCATTAGTTTTCAGAAAGTTGCTCTGCTAAATCTGGCAGATGAAATGTGCCTGAGAGTTTGCTTTTCTAACTTGCTGATTGTGAACCCTGACCTAAAGAATGTGTTGTCATGAGTGGATGGCACATGAGTGCAAGCCACTGGAATACAGGCAGGAAAGTGATCCATACCCTGAGAGGGGACAACTGACAGGCGCAGGGGAGGAAGAAAAGGAGGGTCCACCCACTGTCCCCAGGTGGAAGCATCGAGTTGGAATCAAGCTCCTGTTTGCCTATCTCTGTGCTATTGAAATGATCAGGGTCTTACACTTGATGTATAATTTAATGTGACAGTGTGTAAGTCTTTTCTGTGGACAAGCTGTTATTAAACGGACTGTCGCCTCATATTGATGGCTTCCTAGAGACAAGGAAATGTGGTGGTAACAGCAAAAATTCCTCACATGTCACACTGCTCTATCCATCACTTACTGAGTTCACTCGATAAAATGCCTGAGGTGGTCACCCAGATGTGTTGGCAAAACTGGCTCTGACTGAAGGATTTGCCTTCTCACACCCTCTTCCCGTGCCATCCGTGTCACTTGGGCACATGCAGTATTCCCATCACTGGGTCCCCGAGTGTGCTTTTCCTGTGTGTCCAGTACTGAACAGAACCCTGGTCAAGACACATCTGCAGTTTGTTCTGGATGGAGAGCAGATAAAGAAGGGTGGATGCTGTTGGTGTGGGTTCAGGGCCAGGAACTTCCAGGGACAAAGAAGGATTTTGTAAGGGGAGACATGCTAGGAATGGTGATGAGTGCCCGGGAGGGTGGGGACTGCAGGGCTGAGGCTGGGCCGTGTTTCTGAAGTGAAAGAGACTCTCACTGTGGTTCTTGAGAGAGACAGTAAAGGGGAGATAAAGTAGAGGAGATATGGGGTGGGGCAGTCAGGCCACTGTTTCTCAGGTGTCAGTCACCTGGCTGCTCAAGGAAACTGGGTTCCTGGCCTCCTGGATCAGAATTGCTGGGGTGGCCCAGGGATCTGCATTGTACAGAACTCTCCAGGCGGTTCACAGGGCCACCACGGACACCGTGGATCTCAGGGCCAGAGGCTGACACTCCCTGCTTACCTCCACCATGGACTGGGCACATCTAGAGCAAGGGAAAACCCCACTCTTCTCTTGCATCAGTCTCCTCACACCTCCCTCTGTGCCATGCAGCTGGCATTCGGCACATGTCCTTGTCAGTCACTGTTCGTGCCTTACTGATGATAGTGAAAACCCAAGCTGCACAGTCCACACTCGGGTCCTCACCCGCAACGCAGCCATCGCGGTGCAGAGACCTTGGCTGGTGCTCGCTCCACTCTCCACCCTTCGGATAGAAATGATGTTGAGGGGGTTGGGGATGTAGCTCAAGTGGTAGACCTGAGTTTGATCCCCAGCACCAAAAAAAAAAAAAAAAAAATGATGTTGAGAAGGAAGTGAGATCCTGCCAGCCTCCCATGAAATTTCCATACAGCACCTTCACGTAGAGACATCAGAAGGAGAGACTAGATCTGAGTCGGGGGCCTCCAGGAAGACATGGGTCTTCAGAGAGTTGCTGGTAAGCAGATGAGACGGTGGCCACTGTCTGACCCTGCTCACTATGCACGGACCTGCCATCTGTGAGAGGGGATGGGCTTCCCCTCCATGGGAGTGCGGACAGGCAAGCCCTACAGGGCAAGTCCAGGAAATTCTGGTGCTACCTTCTAAGAGTTTCTAGTGCTATTTTGGGCACCAGCCTGTGTATCAACATGCTCATTGTTAAAATAACTCTTCCTGAAATGCTTGTCCTTTGGTAGTGATTTTTATGCAGTTGTTCGGAACTCCACGACGTTCTTGCCATCTTTCACCCAGTCTCTTTTGCCAGCTTGTGAGTCCTGGGGTGTAGGATGGGGAAGGTCCCTCAAGAATACCCAAGAACTGGTGAGGGCGCCGGTATAGTTTGAGGGCTTAGGATTTATGGCACAGGAAAGAAAATAGGGATCCTATGAAACAATTCATAGCAATATTGTGATTAAAGCAATTTTAAATTTTTTGGTATAAAAATATATGACCATTTTGGGTTTTACCATTATCCTCCAATTTTCTGATTTTTACTCCAGTGCTGTATGGGGCAGAAGGTACAGTCAAGCAGGCATCTGGACCAGTCTGGTTCACCTCCAACAGCTTGTGATTAAGAGTTTCTTCTCAAAGGGAACTTTCATACTTTTCTGTGAAGTACAAATTCATACAGCCCTCTGGGGAGCAATTTTGTTTCAAGTATTGAAGTTTAAAATACATTTATTTAGCCCAGTAATACCACTCCTGGGACTCCATATAGGTAAGAATACCAGGACATATGTAATAAAATATACACAAGCATTTTTCATATTCTCCCCTCAAAAATTAAAAAAAATACATATAAATGTATTTTGTATGAACAGGAAAACCATTACCTGAATTACAGAGGTCCCATGCTATGGAATATAGTGCAGTCGTTAATAAAGGAATACATTAGAGTTTTCCTACTTGACTGGGTGAGAGGAATTTCTACAAGATGTTGTTGAATGGGAAAAGCCAAAAGCAGGTAAGTATGAATAATGTATATTTCAATAATATCAATGATGAAATATTTATATATAGGCTTATAAGCACAAAAGGATATACACAATGCGTATGTATTTTGAAGGAAGGACAGCACAGTCAAACAACAGGGAAGCCTGCAGAAAAAAAAAAACTCCACTAAAACATGAATTTGTTGGGGGGTGGTGCTGGGGAATCAAACTCAGGGCCTTGTGCTTGCTAGGCAAGCACTGTACCACTTGAGTTAAATCCCCCAACCCCTAAAATACAAATTTTATAACCATTTTAGATAAAGTTACAAATGTATGTGTGTATACATGTGAATTAAGAAATTAGAAAAATGTAAACCAGTGTCTACTGATTGGAAAAGATGTCCACTTGTATCTTCCTAAGGGATAGAAGCAAATTATAGGATTGATTTTGTTATTTAAACACAAACGCACAAAAATTAGCCTATATGTAAGCGTGCATGCTTGCATAATCCCGAGTCAGGATTTCTGCACTTGGATATTGACATGGGGACCTCAAGAGAGAAGGAGAACAGAGGGGAAGGGGTAAAGTGGAGAGTGCAGAGAGGTCCAGAATTTTAAAAATAAGTATCTTTGTATTATTGCAGTAGACATTCATTTATAATTATGCAATAATACCACATAAAAAACTACCTCAAGGGGCTGGGGATTTAGCTCAGTGGTTAGAGTACTCGCCTTGCAAGCACAAGGCCCTGAGTTCGATCCCCTGCTCAAAAAAAAAAAAAAAAAAAAAAACTACCTCAAAAAATCCAAATTTTTCCTTAGCAAATGGCTAAAGGAAAGGGGAGATTATACCTGCCAGCTACTTAATATTTATAGTGAAGTTTTCACCTTTCAAAACACTGCTTTGTAATTCTTTATTACTTTCACTTCCTCAATTTGCAGTTCTATCTATGCATCTGTCTCCACCACTAACCCAGGAGTTTCTTTAGTGTTGTGACCACGTCTCATCTATCTTGATAATCTCAATGTTCAGTGCAGTACCTAAAGCAGAGGAGGTGCTAATGAATGACTGGAGAATGAATTTTAGAACAAACAAACAAAACTCATGAGTCTGTGGGGCAGCTCTTGTGGTCTGAGATGAGCTTACCCGCACCTAGGGGACAGCTGGCGGTGGACTGGCCGTGGCTGGGACAGCTGTCTTCCTCCAGCCTGGCTTGCTGTCGCGTTGTTGGAAGAGGTTGGCAGACAGCAAGCCCCGCAAGGAGAGTGTTGTCATGTTTGCAGTCTTCCTGGACTAAAGCAGGTCCCGTGGCCAAGCTCAGTGGCCAGGTGAAAGGGCAATGAGAAGTTGAATGACAAAGGCGACTTTAATACCAGGCGAGTAAGAAATGGGGTCATCCTTACCAGTCTTACCATATGCAATATGAAAAGTACTGATTAAAGAGAGTTTTTACCAAAGAATAGTTATTCATCTCTTGCCGTAGGGAATTCAACCACAAAGTTAATTATATCTGCATTCCTAACATATTTCGGTGAGCGTCACTTAAAGTAAAAGACTTCCTTGGAGAGTCACAAGGAGCTTGAAACATGGCTGTTGCTGCCCCAGCTCATTATTTGTGGTTCCCAAAATCATAGCTCTTTGAGTTCCCCAGAAGCCCTGCAGAATTCTGGAAAGAACATGCCATCAGATTAGGGCTCAAATGCTTTCTGGAAGGCATCCCTTCCTGCCAAGGCCAGCCAGGGGCAAGGAGCCAGTGAAGAAGAGCAAACACCAGAAAGTTAGCAGGGCCCCCCAGGAGATCCTGCTGCACCCAGAGGAGAGAGCCACCATGGGTTGTCTGCCCACTTAGCAGATCTGCAGCTAAGAATTTTGCAGCAGACTCGAGATTGGAGCAAGAGAATGCTCAGATGCATGATTGATTTTCTTCATTTTAGCTCTTTGTTCATGGAACAAGGTTTTAATGGGTCAAGGCAACAACAAGAATGACCTTGTGCTGTTGTACAGAAATCTCATCTAATGCAGAAGGCACAGCCTTCTCCTCCTGAGGGCATGAACATCATGTCCCGGAAAGGTGCCAAGCCCAGTGGTTTCCCTCCAGTCCCAGATTCTGCAGTGGGCTTTATGATATCAAAACTCAACTCGATACAGATGGAATTCTATCTCCAAATAAAAGAACCCCAAGGTTGTTTGAGACCATGTCTTTCGCATTTCCTGCCAGCTACTCACCACCATTTGCCAGTCTTCTTCAAAGGCTCGGAAAGCTGGCACAGTTGAGCATTAGGACTATATAAGAAGTGTTTAAACCTGGCCTGACAGACACTAGTTACTTATGCAAAAGCCCATTCCTGCTTCTTCCTTACTAGGAGAACTGAGACTATGTTCATGGAAACGATTTGCCCATCCCCATGGGATGAATCTTGACTGGTCTAGGCTTTCATAGAACTTCCAGTCTCTTTTTGCAGCCATGTGACCATGCAATCCAGCTCTGCCCAAGGAAATATCAGGAGAATGTTTAGAAAATTAATGACTACTGAATAAAAGATCAAAGCTTTGTGAGGAGAAAGCCTTTAATTCTTTGTGTTTGGGAGCTGGTATGAGGATGTAAAAGCTGGAGCTGCAGCAGCCATTCTATAACCATAGGGCAACAAGCACAAGGAATGCATCCCATGTAAGGTGGAGGAATGGAAGGATGAAGAGGGTTTGGGTTCTCTGTACATTAAAAACTCTGTACATTAAAACCTTGGTGAAAGAAGTTTTAGGAGATGAATAAATGAAAAGATACATTGGATTGGAAGAATTAATACTGCAAATATGTCCATACTCTCCAAAGTCATCTATACAGCAGCATTCCTGTCAAAATTCCATTGGCATTTTTTACAGAAGTGGAAAAAAGCGATTCTAAAACTCAGGTGGACCCGCAAGACTCCCAGTAGCCAAAGCAATCTTGCAACAGAAAAATAAAGTTGGGGACATTACACTTGATTTCGAGTTATGGTATGGGGGTTGGAGATTTAGCTCAGTGGTAGAACGCTTGCCTACCAAGCACAAGGCCCTGAGTTTGATCCCCAGCACCCAAAAAAAAAAAAACACAAAAATCACAGTATAAAGTAATAGTAATCAAAATAGTATACTAGCATAAAAAACAGACACAGAGACCAGTGGGACAGAACGGAGAGCCAGATATAAGCTCTCTTGGGTATACTGTATATCCAAAAGAGGGAAAATCACTGTCTCGGTGTGAGATCTACACCCCATGTTCACTGCAGTATTATTCTCCATGGCCAAGACATGGATACAACCTCAGTCTCTGAGTGAGTTAGCTTTCTGTTGCTATAACATATTGTGACTAAATCAACTTCTAAAGAGAAGAGGCTTATTTTGGTACATGGTCTTAGAGGTTCCAGTCTGTGATGAGGCAAAACGCAGCTTTCAGCCCCTGTGAAGAAGGGTTATATGATGGCACTGGTGAGAAAGGTGTCAGAGGTTCTGCCAGGGAGCAAAAGAAAGGAAAAAGGAGAGGCTGGGATCCCACGTTTCCCCTTGAAGGCCTGCCCCCTGTGACCTAAAGATGTCCCACCTTCCCACCTCAGATGAAAGGCTTCACAGTCTCGCTATAGTGCCAACCTCGAGGTCAGGCCTTTAAGGGACCTCTGTAGGACACCCAAGATCTGAACTATAGCAGTCTCCATCCACAGATGGATGGATAATGAAAATGTGAGATACACACACACACACACACACACACACACACACACACACAGATTACTTGACCATGATAAAGGAAGTTCTGCCATTTGCAAAGATAGTTGAAACTTGAAGGCATTATGCTGAGTGAAGTAAGCCAGACACAGAAAGACATACATCATGTAATTTATGTGTGAAATCTTTTTTAAAAAAATGAATTCCTTGCAACAGAGGTGAATGGTGGTTACCAGGGACTGGAGGATGAGGGAAAAGAAGAGATACTGGTCAAAGGGTACATACCTTTAATTGTGGCCTAATTATAACATGGTGACCAACAATGGTTAATGACAACATGTTATATACTTGGAATTTACTAGAGTATAGATCTGAAGTGTTCTCACCACTACTAATGAAAAAAGGTAATTATGTGATGTGATAGACACATTAGTTTCATTGTGGTAATCATTCACAATATATGTATATCAAAACACTTTTTCGTTTTTGTTTTTTTAAATAACAGCCTTATTGAACTAAAATTTGCATATCGCACAATTTACAAACTTTAACATTCAGTAGATTTTAGCACGTTGGTGAAGTTCTGCAACTATGACCACAATCAAATTTGGATCATTTTTGTTATTCCCAAACAAAACACTCTGCCCACTAGCTATCATCTCCCAATCCCTCCCCTCTAAATCTAGGCCACCACTGAACCAACCATTCTCTATCTCCATAGATTTTTCCCATTCTGGGAGATATTTTTATTCAAAATGCACTGTGCTCATCATAGCAACAATAAAGACCTTAACATATCCAAAGAAATAGAAACCCTGTAAATTGAGCTCTCACACCGTATTGAGTGAAACTAGAAATAGATAGCAGAAGCATACTTAGAATACAATAACTTTTTTCTCTTCTCTTTTCCTATTAACTTTTTCATATAAGAAAAACCATGCAATGTTCAACCTTGTGTATCTGATTTATTTCACTTAACATTATGGTCTCAAGGTGCATCCATTTTCCTACAGATGTCTCAGATTTATCTTTCTTTTTAGCTGAGTAGTACTTCGTTGTGTATAAATACCACATTTTCTTAGCAGGTAACTGTTCGTCTATTAATGGGCATACTGCTTCCAAGATTTAGCTATTATGAATTGTGTTACTATAAACATGAATGTACATAAATCACTGTGGTGTGATATTTTTAACTCTTGGAAAGATACCTAAAAGGGGAATAGCTGGGTCAAATGGAATTTCTATTGTTAGTTTTTTGAGGAATCTCTATACTGATTTCCATTGTAGTTGTATCAGTTTACACTCCCACCAACAGTAAAGAAGGCTTCCTTTCTTCCCACAGACTCACCACCATTTATTATTGGTTGATTTCTTGACCGTAGCCATTCTTTCTGGGGTGAGCTGGAATCTTAATGTTTTAATTTGCATTTCTCGAATGGCCAGCAATGTTGAACAATTTTTCATGTATTTAATGGGCAATTGTGTTTCCTCATCTGAAAAATATGTTCATTTCAGATGCCCATTTTTTAAATTGGGTCTTTAAATTTCAGGGGTCTAATTTTTTTTTTTTTTTAGTTCTTTATGTATTCTAAATGTTAGTCCTTTGTTTGAGGAGTAGCTAGCAAAATTTTTTCCCATTCTGTAGATTATCTTTTCACTTTGTTGGTGGTTTCCTTTGCTTTACAAAAGCTTTTAAATTTAATGTGATCCCATTTGTTGATTCTTGGTATTATTTCTTGTGCAACTGTTGTATATTCAGAGAGTCTTTGCTTACACCTATGTCTTCAAGCATTTTACCCATTTTGTCTTCCAGCAGATTGTTTCTCTTCTAATGTGAGATCTTATATCCATTTTGATTTTAGTTTAGTGTATGGTGGGAGATAATGGGTTTAAATTCAGCCTTCAACACATGGATGGCCTATTTTCCCAGCACCACTTGTTAAAGAGGCTATCTTTCCTTCAACGAAGGGATTTGGTTCCTTCAACGAAGGGATTTGGTTCCTTCGTCAGTGATCGCGTAACTGAGTTGTACCTGGAGTAGTTTTGTATCTTCTGCTCCATAAGTCTTTTGTAGCTTCTGTTCCACAAGTCTTGATCCACAAGTCTGTGTTTGTTTTGTTTTGTTTTTTCCCAATACCATGCTGTTTTTATGACTGTAGCTTTGTAGTATGACTTGAGGTCTGTAATCATGATGTCCCTACGTTGCCCTTGTGACCCAGAACTGCTTTTGCTATTCTAGATCTTTTCTGGTTCCATATGCATTTTAGGATTGCCTTCTCCAGTTCTGTAAAAAATTGTATTGGTATTTTGACTAGGATAACATTAAATATATATAATAGTTTTGGAAATATGTTTATTTTAATGATATTGGTTCTGCCTATCCAAGAACAGAGAATATCTTTCCATTTTCTGATAACCTCTTCAATCTTCTTTTCTAGAGTATTATTGCTTTCATTGTAAAGGTCTTTCATCATCTTGGTTAGGTTAATTCCTAAGTATTTCATTTTTCTTGATGCTACTATGAAAGATATTATTTCCCTGATTTCCCTATCAGGGAGTTCATTATTAGAGTGTACAGGAACACTATTGATTTTTAAGTGTTGGCTTTATATCCTGCTACACTACTGAATTTGGTTATTAATTCTAGAAGTCTTTTGATAGAGTTTTTAGGGTCTTCTGTGTAAAGGATCATGTCATCTCCAAATAATGATAATTTAACTTCTTCACTCTCTGTCCATATCACTTTTATTTCTTTCTCTTGTCTTATTACTCTACCTAGTATTTCGAGAACTATTTTGAACAAAAATGGTGGTAGCAGACATCTTTGTCTTGTTACTGAATTTACAAGGAAAGCTTTCAGCTTCTCACTCTTCAGTACAATGTTGACCATTGGTTTGTCATAGATGGCCTTTGTCACATTAAGATAAAGACCCTCTATTCCTCTTTTCTTGAGGATTTATCATAAATGGATGCTGAATTTTGTTAAATGCTTTTTTTTGCTTCTATTGAGTTGATCATATCATTTTTGTCCTTTGTTTATATGATGAATTGAATTTATTGATTTGCATATGTTAAGCCGTCCTATGTCGTTGGAATGCATCCTACTTGGTCATGGTGTATGATCTTTTTAATGATTTGCTGCATTTTGTTTGCCAGTGTCTTACTGAGGTCTTTTGCATCTATGTTCATTAAAGAAATTAGTCTGTAGTTCTCTTTTTTGATTGGATCCTTCTCTGGTTTTGGAATCAGGCTAATCCTTGCTTCCAGGAGTGACTTTGGGAGTACTGCTTTACTTTGGATTTCATCAGAGTTTGAGTAGTGTTGGTGTTAGATCTTCTCTAAAGTTCTTGTGAATTCAGCAGTGAATCTGTCGGGATCTTGGCTTTTCTTAGTTGGTACTTTTGTTTGTTTTTTTTTTTAAATCAATTTCACTGACTCATATTGGCTTATTTAAAATGTTTATATCTTCTTGGTTCAGCCTTGGTAGTTCATATGTATCTAGGAATTTATCCATTTCTTCTGACTTTTCCATTTTATTACAGTATAGGTTCTCAAAGTAGTTACCAGAAATCTGGATTTCAGCAGAATCCATTGTGATTTCACCTCTTCATTAATTGCATAGATTTGAGTCTTTACTTCTTAAAAATAAGACTGGCTATGGGTTTGTCTATTTTGTTCAGTCTTTCAAAGAACCAACTTTGTGATTCATTGATTATAATTTTTTAAAATCTCAATTTCATTCATTTCTGCCCTGATCTTTATAATTTCCTTCCTCATACTAGCTTTGGTTTGAGTTGTCCTTGTTTTTCTAGGACCTTGTTGCATATCATGAGGTTATTTATTTGAGAGTGTTCTGTT
Source organism: Hystrix cristata (assembly GCA_004026905.1). Lineage (NCBI taxonomy): Eukaryota > Metazoa > Chordata > Mammalia > Rodentia > Hystricidae > Hystrix > Hystrix cristata. The sequence goes on from PVJO010001888.1 coordinate 154,421, forward strand.
TTTCTAATGTGAAAATTCACTGCTCTAAACATCCCTCTTAGGACTGCTTTCATAGTGTCCCATAGGTTCCAGTATGTTGTATTGGCATTATCATTTGATTGTAGAAACTGTGTAATGTCTTCTTCAGTTTCATCTATGACACGTTGATTATTTAAGAGGGTATTATTTCATTTTCATGTATTTGCTTCATTTCTGTGGTGTCTTAAATCATTGATTTCTAGTCGTACTACACTGTGCCCTGATAATATCATGGGATGACTTCAGTTCTTTTGCATTTACTTAAGCATGCTCTGTGGGCTAGTTTGTGGTCTGTTTTGGAGAAAGACTTGCGTGCTGCCAAGAAGACTATGTACTCTGTTGTTGGGTGGAACACTCTGTAAATATCTACTAAATCTATTTTTTCGAAGATTTGGCTCAGCTTTGGTATTTCTTTGTTGATTTTTTGCCTAGTCGAGCTGTCCCTTTGTGACAGTGGGGTATTGAGATTCCCCCATTACATTTGTACTGGTGTTCATCTGACTTTTCATGTCTATTAGTGTTTGTTTTATGAAGTTGGGTGTGCTGATATTTGTATATATATTTATACTTGTTAACTCTTCCTGTTGAACTGCTTCCTTGACCAATATCTAGTGACCTTCCTTATCTCTTCTGATCAGTCTTGGCTTGAAATCCATTTTATCCAAAATTAGTATAACAACTCCTGCTTTTTTCCAGGTTTCTGTTGCATGAAAGATTGTTTTCTATCCTGTGATTTTTTAATCTGTGAGTATCTTTTTGAATTAAATGTATTTCTTGTATACTGCATATAGTAAAGTTTTGTTTCGTGATCCATTCTGCCAGTCTGTATCTTTTGATTAGAGAATTGAGACCATTCACATTAAGAGTTATTACTGGGGTTGGGAATTTAACTCAGTGGTAGAGCACTTGCCTAGCAAGTGCAGGGCCCTGAGTTCAATCTCCAGCACCAAAAAAAACCAAAAGAAACAAAAATAGTTTTAAAAAAGAGTTATTACTGAGAGATACTAATTCCTGTCATTGCATTATTTTCCTGTTGCTGATTTCCTCATTTTTCCTGTTTTGCTTAGCTGCTCATCCCACCAGTTGTATTCATTCTTTTTGACATACTTCATTGTTGTCTTCATTGTCTCCTTCTGGGATATTCTTCAGAATTTATTGTAATGCTGGCTTGGTGGGCATGAATTTCTCGGGGTGCTCTTTGTCATGGAAATACCTTATTTGTCCATCAATTTTAAAGGGAAGTTTTGCTAGATATATAACCCAGAGTTGGACGTTGTTATCTGTTAGAGCTTAGAACACTTCATTCTAAGCCCTTCCGGCCTTTACAATTTGTATAGAGAAGTTTGCTGTGATCTTTAGCGCATTAACTTTGTATGTGATCCATTCCCTTTATGTAGTTGCTTTTAACATTTTGTCCCTGTGATGGAGTCTGGAATTCTGAGTGTAATGTGGCATGGCAAGTTTCTCTTTTCATCATAGCTGTTTGGGGGTTCTATGTGCATCACTTATCTGTATGTTTATGTCTTTCCCTGTATTTGGGGAGTTTACTGCCATTATTTCTGTGAACAGGTTTTTATACCATTTGTGTTGTCTTCTGATTTTTCACTTATTCCAATTATTCTTAGATTAGTCTTTCATCATCTAGCAGTTTTTTAATCCATTTTTCATGCTTTTATTTGAGCACTTCGTCTTTGAAGACATCATTGTCTTCTAAATCTGAGATTCACAGAAGCATTTCTACTGCTCATACTTTCAATATGATGTTTACTCTTGACTTTCTGATTGAAATCTTTTCATGGACTTTTAATTTTTTGGCATACTGGTCATTTATATTTTGTACAGTGCACCTAACTTCTTATTAGTGTCTTCTGCATCTTTCTGGTTATTATTTCCATTATCTGTTTAGTTGTATTTTCTCTTGTCCCACTGAGTACTTCTGTGACCTGCTCTCTAACCTCCTCTGCTATCCTTTCAACTAATTTGGATATGTAGCTTATGCTCTTGTGCCCTTTAGTACCCCCTGGATTGGCTTCAGGGCAGTTGGGAGTCTGGGGAGGCATTTTGTGGCTTTTTCTTCTCATTTGTCAATTGTTTTTGTTTGTGCTTGTTTTGTGCTGAGGTTTGTGGGTGCTTATAGTCTAAGGACTTTGTTACCAGTATAGACGTCTCTTTAGTCGCTTTTCAGTGATGTACTTTGGGTGTGGTTAACTATAATCCTTTGCCACAGCCCCAAGTTCTGACCACCTTGGTCAGTTTGAGAGGTGAAGATGTGGTATAGTTAGCCCAGCATCCAAGTTCTCTGGGAATGTGCTCTAGTATTATTAATGTCATGAAAGTAATCTGAGTGTTGGCTTATAGAGAGATAGCAACAATGATGTGACCCTGTTAATATCAAGTGAGTCAACTGCAGTAGTATTGCCCAAGACAAATTAGATATTAACAAACCCTAAAAGCCAATTATGTACCACCCTTAATTCTACAGGAAAAGTTGGCAATTATGATGTAAACATTAAGGCAACCCAGTCATTGACTGACTGCTAATATGTACTAAGTGCAGCAACTATATCTTTGCTAATGATGGAAAGCAATTCAATGGTAATTTTACCGAGTTAAGAATCAAATGATTTACAAAAGTTTATAGTTGGGGCTGGGGATTTAGCTCAATGATTAGAGTGCTTGCCTTGCAAGCACAAAGCTCTGAGTTCAATCCCCGGCACCACACACACACAAAAAAAGTTTATAGTTATAGTATTAAAGATACAGGGTTTGGGAGTGGGGGAATGTAAAAGAAAAACTTTGAAACCTTAAACTCTATAATACAAGAAATAAAGGGAAAAGTGGTACAAGAGATCTTATTGGGGAGTAGAAGGGTATCTATAGAATTAGATAAAATTAAGACAAAAAGACTGGCAAGAAGGGGTTGGAGATTTAGCTGAAGTGGTAATGTGCTGCCTAGTAAGCACGAGGCCCTGAGTTCGATCCCCGGCACCCCCCTAAAAATAACAACTGGCAAGAAAGAGAAAAGAAAAAAGGAGAAAAAAGACATAAATTATATAGAGAATAAAAATAAGAACTAAAAAGAGAAAAAAAGAGGATGAAAAAAATGAGAAGAAAAGAAGAAAAAGAGATTGATTAGAAGGAATACAGGGAACAAAGGAAGGTCATCCAAGCTTCAAGAAACTGATGAAGAAGAAAGGGAGGAAGGAAAGCAGACACACACACAAAAAAAACCCAACCAAACCAAAAAACTAAAAACAAAGCTCATACTTTAAAAAACAAAAACAAAAGCAAGCCAACCAGATGAACAAAGGCAAAAAAGGATTTCTCTGTGATTTCAAACGTTTGGTTATCTTCTGGCGTGCAGTTTGGGGGCAGTGTTAATTCAGGGTGTGTCCCTGCTCGCGCTGGTGGACACAGTCACCGCAGAGGCAGGGCAGCAGGGTGGGAGTGCAGAGCGCCGACCCCAGGGCTTCCAGATCCAAGCAGATGCGGGCTGAACCTGGCCTCTGGTCGTA